>CAAKHD010013686.1:10998-41822 GCA_901007705.1 Fistularia tabacaria | reverse complement strand
CTGAGTCGGCCGGTTGACTTCCACCGTGGAATTAGGCAAGGCTGCCCCATCTCCGGACAGCTCTATGCTCTAGCCATCGAGCCTTTGCTCTCTCGGCTCAGGAATCGGCTACACGGCTTCCCCTTGCCGGGCACGAGGGGACAGGGACACTCTTTTAGTCTGTGTGCGTACGCCAATGACGTACATGCATTTGTCTCCAACCAAGAGGATATCCAGCACCTCACGAGTGCTCTCTCGCTTTATGAGATGCCGAGCTCGGCAAGGGTGAACTGGGGAAAGAGCAAAGCGCTGCTGCTTGGCCGAGGGAGCGGCCAAACACTGCCCGCACTACCCGCTGGCCTCAGCTGGGAGAGGGACGGCCTCAAGGGGCTAGGGGTATACCTCGGGGCAGAGGCCTTTACAAAAAAGAACTGGGAAGGGGTTAAGGACAAAGTAAGTGTGAGGCTGTCGAAGTGGAGGTGGGTACTCCCTCAGCTGTCCTTTAGGGGGAGGGTGCTGGTTATCAACAATCTGATTGCTTCGATGCTTTGGCACAAATTTGCTGCACTGGTGCCTCCAAGAGACTTGTTAGAGGAGATTCAGAGGCTTATCCTCGACTTCTACTGGTCCGGAAAACACTGGACTTGTGCGGCAGTCCTCTATCTCCCGGTCGCTGAAGGGGGCCAAGGCCTCACTCATATCTTTAGCAGGGTATCGGCTTTTAGACTGGATGCAGCGAGGAAGGTGCTCTATGAGTGCGGACCCAGCTGGCTGGTCACTGCGAAGCTTCTATTAAATAGGGTTGGACGGTTCGGGCTAGACAGACAGCTCTTTTTGATACAGCCGGAGGTTCTCAACCTGACCGGATACACGACATTTTACGGCTCAGTTCTCAAAGCTTGGCAGGTTTTAGCCTTCCGGAGGAAGGAGAATGAGCCCCCGGGCTGGTGGCTGATGGAAGAGCCTCTCCACTTTACGACTTCCTGGGGTCCCGGGCCCTGCATTCCTCAGGCCTGAGTCTCAGCCTCAGTAGGGTGGGCATTACAAAGCTGGGTCACCTTTTACGGCTACCTCCACATGCCCGAATTGCGCTCGGAGACTCTGGTCGCACCGCCTCCATTCGGCTCGTCACCAGGATCGTTAAGGAGATCTGCGACGCTCTTCCTCCCAACCTGAGGAGCTTCATATCGGATCGCTCCCATCATGAGTTTTGGGACGGAGACATCGACTACAGATTCCCCTCGCTGACCATCCTGCCGCGGGTTGGGGAGTGGAACGAGGAAGAAGGCCTGCTACTGACTTTCAACACCTCAAGCTTGAAGACACTTCAAGACACGGACAAGAAAGACCTGTGCGCCACGTGCGTCAAAGTCCTGAACTTGCAATTCTTGTCAACGGTGAAGGAATCGAAGTGGCATGATTTCTTCGGACAAAAATATCTCTCCTAAGAAGAGTTGGCGTATATAAGCCACCACTAGACAAGCAGGCCGGTGACCTCCAATGGAGGATTGTGCACAGCGCCATAGCCACCAACACCTAGAGGGCACGTTTTGAGCCTGAGGTGACAGGGGACTGTTTGTTTTGTTCACGCCCAGAAACATTGCCTCATTTGTTTGTCCAATGCCCCAGGTTGCTCTCATTTTTTACTTTCTTCACGGTTTGTTTTTAGGTTTGGGGGTTCCCTTTACTTTGTACTTGTTTATTTTCGGCCCAAGTTATTCGAATGCCAAGAAGAAAATATCTGTCATGCTGAACTTTTTGTCGGGCTCAGCTAAATTGGCCATTTGGCTGACCCGAAAAGCGAAGGCCCGAAATGAAGGGGATATGAGTCCAGTGTCTGTTTTGAAAGCACTAATTAAGACTCACCTAAAAGTGGAGTTCAGTTTCTTTTTGTTAACCGGCCACTTGGGGGAATTAATTTCTACCTTGGCAGTAGGAGACATTTTGTGTTCTGTCAACAGCCATGACCACTTAATTTTCCCATTATAAATTGATCTCCTGCCACTGAGAAGTACTGAGTGTCGTTATGTGTTTTCTCCGAATGTCTGCCTGTCAAACCCCAACGTTTCATTAAAAGGAATTTTTAAACTCAAACTCTTCTTCTTCTTCTTCTTACTCCTCTTCTTCCTTTGACACTCTAAAGTGTCATGATGAGAGAAGTGTTCAAAACTACTACAGGGTCATCCTTAAAAATTATACGTGTGCAGCCTCTCTGAGGGAACTATATTTGTTTCTATGGTTTGATAACACCGTCCATTTGTATAACTTTTTTGGTAAAAGAAGACTTCAAAGGACAATTTAAAGATTTTGACTAGAAAATCGTGTGTTTTAAAATTTTGAGTAACATTTACCATTGTTTGGTTTAAAGAAGCGATGACTACTTTGCAGAGGGGGAAATGAATTGTACTTTAATTCAGAATATCATGCAAGAGAAGATATAATTATGAGGAAAAAAGAAACATCAAAAATCAGCTGAGATTATTGCAAACTCAAATGCAGACTAGTTGCTGACATTGTTGTGGGAAACATATTGTAAAAAAAACACACAAAAAACCCAAACAAACAAGCAAAAATAGTATGGTCTGTTATGCAGTTCACAAAAATAGTATGGTCTGTAATGCAGTTCACATACCCAGATGAAAATGTCATTGTTTTCCAATGAGAGAGGGAGGATTAATTTCAAGTCAGCCAGCAAACCAATTCAAAACATCAATTCAGCTATGATTGCCAATCTTTGACAAAGTTTGAAGTCTCACAAACAACTTGAATAGTCGTTAATTTCCTAAACTCTCCAAGATGTAAGTCTATGCATGATCCAGGTTCAATACTTGGACAAGAGTAAGTTTATAAGTTGCGTCTAAAGATCAGACCTGAAGTAATGGTGCATAATGTCGTATTTGCAACCTCCACTATATGCATTATTAATAAATCCTGCATATGAGCCATATCGGCCAACTCAGACGAGATCTGAGGACATTGAGGAGCCAGTACAAGAAGGCAAGCGAGGAAGATAAGGTGGCATTGGCAGAACTCCAAAACACAGTTCGGGGGAGATTAACCCCCCTTCAGCAGGCAGAGTGTCACAGAAAGAGTGGGAATGAGAAGGCCCAGAAACACAGTGCCTTAATCTCATATCCATTTGGATTTACGAAGAAGCTGCTGGACCAGAAGCGCAGTGGCCACCTTTCCTGTCCTGACAATGAGATCAATTACCTCATATAAAAGACCTATGGTGACAGCAGGAGGGATCATGACCTATGACACTGCGAAACCCTCATTATCCCTCCAGAACCCACCACCATATTTATCATCAAAGAACCCACACTCAAAGAAGTGGAGGAGGTTGTCAAGTCTGCCAGAGCATCTTCAGCCCCGGGACTGAGAGGAATACCTTACAAAGTATTCAAACAATGCCAACAGCTGCGAGAGCATCGTTGGAAGATTCTGAAGGTTATCTGGAGGGAGGACAAAGTGCTACAGGAGCAGAGGCTTGCAGAGGGTGTATGGATTTCCGGTGAAGAAAATGCTAGTAAGCTCGAACAATTCGAACTCACTCCTCTGCGTGGAATGCAAGAGCTTGTTGCCGACCGCCTCACAGAATACCTCCTGAAGAACAGCTTCATAGATTACTCGGTGCAGAAGGGAGGTGTTCCCAGTATACCAGGTTGCATTGAACACACTGGTGTAGTAACCAAACTCATCAGAAAGGCTCGAGAGAGCAAGGGTGACCTGGCAGTGTTTTGGCTAGACCTGGCTTATGCATATGGTTCGGTCCCAAAAACTCAAATGGGATTGGCCTGACAAAGTACCGTGTCCTGGAGAAGATCCGAAACCTCATCCTTGACTATTTCAACAACTTCTGTCTGAGGGTGTCCTCTGGGTCATCAACATCAGCATGGCACCGTCTGAAGAAGGGAATCATTACTGGTTGTAGGATTTCAAATCCGTATTTGCATTCGCCATGACAATGCTTTTGTAATCAGTCGAGGAAGAGTGCAGAGGCCCCTTTTCCAGATCTGGGACACGACAGCCTCCAATCATGGCTAACAGTGATGACCTAACGGTTACCACAATATCAGTACCCAGGTGTAGGTGGGTTCTTTGAGGTCTTGAAATGCTCATAGCATGGGCAAGAATGAGTTTCAAGTTCGCCAAATCCAGGTCTCTGGTCATCAGAAAAGGTAAGGTGGTTCCCAGGGGATAGGAAAATTCCAACAGTGTCTTAGAGGCCAATTAAGAGCTAGGGGAAGCTCTTCACTGGCAACCTGAGGGACATCTCATCTCACCAGTCAACCAGTGATGACCTCAGCGCCTGGCTTTCTGCTGTGGACAAGTCAGCACTTCCGGGGACATTCAAGGCCTGGATGTACCAACATGGAATCCTGCCCAGGCTACGCTGGCCTCTTCTGGTTTATGAAGTTCCAATTTCCACCTTCGAACATAAGATAAACCACTTTCTGCACAGATGGCTTGGCCTCCCATGGAGTCTCAGCTGCAGCTCCCATTGAGCAGTCTAGTGGAGGAGTTCAAGGTGCCTAGATCATAGGAAGTCCTGGTCAACCGAGACTCATCTGACACCAAGGTCTCTTTGGCAGGGGTAGAGGTCAGAACGAGTAGGAAATAGTGTGCCCAGGAGGCGGTCAACCAAGCTGAGGCAGGGCTGCGGCACAACATCCTACTGGGCTTGGGAGCAACTGTCCATCTAAATACAGCACAGCCAGGGGAAAGGAGGGACATATGTTAATCCTGGCGGGCAGAAGAGGAGGAAACTTGTCTCAGCAAGATGGTGGGCATAAGCAAGCAGGGGACCTGGATTAAGTGGGAAATTGGAGTCACTCTGCTTCAAATTCCTGGTCTCGTCAGTGCATTACATCCTCCCAAGCCCTTCCAATCTGTTCACATGGGGGCTGGCGGACTTGCCTGCCTGTCAACTCTGCCTGAGAAAGGGATCTATGGAGCATATCTTGTGCTGCTGTTCTTAGGCCTTGGCAGAGGGGCGTTACTGGTGGCGCCATGAAGTCCTGTGAGCAGTAGCAGATACCATCTGTACTGGTTTCAGCTCCAGTAAGTCTTAACATCCTGCAAAGTGCTCCATCTTTTTTGTTGTGAGAGAAGCCTCAACCTCGTCCAAAGACCCAGGGAGAACTTTTGTCAACAGCAAAAGACTGGCAGTTCCTGGTCGACACAGGAAGACAGTTGAAGTTTCTAGACACAATTTCATTAACCACGCTCAGGCCTAACATGGTTCTTAGGTCTGAGGCAACCAATCAAGTGGTGTTGCTGGATCTGACTGCCCCCTGGCCTCATGTAGCAGAGTGTCGGAGGCAGGGGTGGAAGGCTTGCTGTGAGCCTGTTTAAGTAGGCTGCAGGTGCTTTGCAGGGCATTCATTACACTGGGTCCTGGGACTCTTCAGCCCATTACTACCTAACTGATCTCAACTGTGACCACACAAGGATATTGATCCAGAAAGTTGAAAAGAGAATAATATATCTGTCAGTTATAATACATGTTCAGATCTAACAGAAATATGTAGGCCTGTATTAATTTTGACCAACACGCTGCAGATCAGTGAAAGTTAGGGAAAATCTTGTTTACATATGGTAAGTCTACAAGTAGAATGAGCAATCCTATCTCGAGATTTTTTTTTTTTTAGATGAGCAGCAGAGACTTTCTATATTGGTAGACGGATGCTGGAATGGGGGATGCCAGGAAGGAGGTCTAGAGGAAGACCAAAGAGAAGGTTTATGGATGTAGTGAGAGAAGATATGAAGGTAGTTGGCGTGAGAGAGGTGGATACAGAGAATAGGGTTAGATGGAGAAAGTTTATTTGCTGTGACGACCCCTGAAAGGGAAAAGAAGAAGAAGAAGAAGCAGGGACTTTCTTGATGTGAATATACAACTGCTTTTCTCATTAAAGGTAAAATCGCTCAACGATTTAAACTGTGTACCAAAGTAAGTCTTTTGATTCACACCATGACTCATTTCTTTGTGAATTTTAAATCCATACCTTGGATGGTAAAGGGTATTTCATTCGAATGAGGTATTGGTGCTGCAACTGCATCAAATTTAATAACCGGCTGAGTGCAAGAACACCTGAAAGAACCGATACAAAAACCATGTTCATTTTCATCATATGAAAGAGCTCATTATAACCGAAATGTTTAATTTCGATTTGTGTTAACACTGAATCCGCCACTTTCTGCAGTTCTTTATTAACTTGTTGCTTTAATTTCCCTTGGTCCACAAAATTACCAAAATTGGTTGAGGTAATGGTCGATACATGATTGTGGTAAGAAATTCTATAATAATCTGTTTTCAAATTTGCCTCTGAATATGCGGCTACCTCAAACCTCACTACACACTGCCGACTAAGCAAATGACAAGTCAGCCGCTTCCTGATGACTGGTTACACTGAAGCGAAAAAGCAGGGAGAGCAGTCGGAAAGGCTGCTTTTCAAGGATTGCTTCTTGGATCAACTAGGGGTACGATAATCGTGAATGGCAAATTAACAAAATGTGTATCATCCTGTCCTCTGACCATCCAAGCTGATTTTTCAATGATTCACAAACAGTCATGGATCAGTGGTACAGCTTTGGGAGTAAATGGGGATTTTTATCAACAAGGTCAGAAGATTAAATAGCTGCGCATTAACTTACTAACAAGTTATTCTATAATTTAATAATGCTATCTAAAAAAACAAGTAAAAAAGGAAAAAAAAAAAACACACACTGCCGCATGAACTGATCAACAGTATGTTGTGGCCCAGTTCAGGATTTAGTCCTTTGAACGTCCTTTCATTAATATCTTGGAAGGCAAAGACAAATGTCCTGGCCTCCCTAAATCCAATTCAAATTTTCAGTGGTTGTCGACAATAACCACAGAACAAACACTACAACATCCAAACTGAGACCAAATGTGTGGAATTCAGCCTTTTTTTTTTGTTTTTTAAGAATCACTAAACTAGGCCTTTCTTGGGCTCTTCATCTTCGAACTGTCAGACTTTGTATCAAACAAGCCAGGTCTAGGACGAGTGGCTGTGGTGGCCCTGTCATTCGGGACACAGTTAAAAATCAGAAGAGGGGCCAGACGAGTTTGAACTTGGCAAAATTGAATTTGGCAAAAATTAGTTGGATGTTCAGACTCGACTCGATAAACCTGACTGGAATGACTAAGAACTGGCTTGGGGACAGGATTGAGGTTTGTATAAGTTAAACCCTTTTTTTTTACTTCAAAGGACTTGCCTCAAATTATTTTGACAAGTATTTTTTGATGGGTCATTTATTCATTCATTTTAGTCCTCGGTGAACTACTACTTAATTAGCATGGATTTCTGTGAGACTTTAAATGTTGCTAAGTAATCAGATTTTTGGGGAGTTTGGAAATGTCTGTAATACAATAGCAACTCTTCAAAATACCTTTAGGCCACCACACTGTTCAGATCTCACACTAACCCAACTACAGAGACAGGCAGGCACAATCTTAACACCAATAAAACACTGACAGAAATTACAGACTTTTTTCTGCCTATAATTTTCATTGAACGAATCAATTTGGCAGAGAAAATGTATCCATAGCCATTATCTTTCTCTCATGAGGACTTTGAACCAAAATCTGTCATCTCTTTCATAGTCTAAACAAGTCAAACATGGTCCGTATGTTAATATTTCAGTCTACAGTGACAAGTTAATGTTTGTTACCGTCTGTGTTTCTAGGAGATGAAAAGCTAATGTTCTTCACAAGACCAGTCAGATATTAAGGTATACGCTATTGCTAGTATTTAGTTATAGTGAGTCACCTTTTTTTCACATATTTTCAATTTGATCTTAGTGACTGGGTCAGTTATTTTCTTCAGAATTATTGTTCTTGTTTCAGATCTTAGATTCAGAACATAAATTTGTGGGGATGAAAGTAGAAATAAGGGAGATGAGGCGAAGGTGGTGACAGACAGAAGTATTAATCCAAGCTGATCTCACTGGAATGATGTGAAATGACCACAATATGTTAAAATTACATTACATGGCAGTGGTTTGGGCACATTTTAAAGTTATGGGAATAGTACAACATAAAGAGAGCCAATGGAAAGTCAATTTGTCATGGTTGGGACAGGAATCCCGTCAGTCAACAATGACACATGATGGGTGGTGACTGCTAAATGTTCTGTGTTAGAGGGCAATTTGAGGTGGTGGTTTGGCCTGATAAATATCAGGCTTTGCAACCAGAAAAAGATGTTGGAATCATGTTTTAGTCCAATTAAATCATGATTAAGTCTCCTGGATAAAATAACAATCACTGCCTCTCTCCCACAGCATGTTAGCATTGTTACTGAGGTGACAAGATAAATTAAGATAAGACAAGATAAGATAAGATAAGATAAGATAAGAATACTTTATTGATCCCCATAGGAGAAATTTGTTTGTCACAGCAGTGCAGCAATAACAATAAATATGAATATAAAAATATATTACCTTATTATCTTATCATATCTATGCAGAAAGAATATAAATTATCAATGGAAAGCTATTACCATTTGCATATATTTAGCCTTTTCTTGTGCATTTTGATGTATAAATGACCCAAAACATCCCGATTAATGCCTAGTGTGGATGAGCCTGCAAAACATGAGCACTAAACCTCACACAAGATAGAAAATTCATGCAGAATGTGCTTTGCCTAGACCTCAATTTGCTCGATGAGAACAGCAGAGAGCTGACTCTCTCACTCAGGTTTGTACCCTCTGTGGGGATGCCCCTGTAGGGGGTGGGAGCGTAGGGGAGAAAGAAGGTGTCGGGAGATGGGCAGATAGGCAAATCCAGAGTCTTAATTGAAAGATCATATGGGATGACTGAGGAATCCCATTACTTTTTGATTAAGTATTGATCCTGGGCTGTCTGAGTATTAACAAGTAAGCTAATATGGACTGACCCATGGGATGAGCAGCTTGGGGCATATGTGAGTGTTTCTATGTTTGCAGTTTACTGGGTAGATGATGGAGGTAACTATTCTGTTTCACATATTATTGGCGTTTTGATGCAAGCAATGGTCACCATAACCTCTTACATGTGTAGTTAATGGCTCTACATGGAGTTAGGATTATTGAGGGAAGGTGTCATGTCAGGTCTACAGTTACCGCAGTGGCGGGTTTTATGTCAATCTCATTGTGAAAAAATACATCTTATATTTATTTGTTCATTCATTTCTAACTGTGGCAAATATTTCCTTTCCCACATTTTGGTGAGCTGAACAACAATGATTAAAGTCTGCAGGACATATTCTATAAAAAACAAGGGATTGCATCAACTGAATTATGAGTGCTAAAATTAACAAAATGAAAGCCAACCAGTTCACACTCATTCTGTTCAAAGATAAATAAATAAGTCAGTTAGCATATCATTTCACATCACAGTTCGTGCTCCATATCCCCCCTTAATGAAAAGTGTCGGTCATATGGTTTGGTGGACATTGTCATGGCTGATGGTTTTCAATGGCCCTGATAAAAACTAATAACCACTGTTAAAATGTGAAATTATCCACAGTGGGTGTTTTATTCCTCTCCATTGATTTTTTTCAGTGTGGAAAAAATAAAAGTAAGCTCAAAAGTTCCATTTACAGTGATGAAAAGCCAACAATGATGAACCAAAGGGATATATTCTGTCACTTTCTTCACAAAACAGTGAGCAGCCTGTGCTGTGAGGACCCTGATGCAAATACTCCTAATTTGTCTGTGTCTGTGTCTGACATCTCAAATAAGAGAGCTGTGTTTCAAATTGTTTGAAGCAAGTTTGTGTGGAGGGGGGAAAAAACTGAATAATGTAACAAGCTTCAAATATTGGGGGTGTGGGGGGATAAAAGGGTCATTCATTACTGCTGTCTTTGTGACGCTTGCATCTCAGCCGATATGGTTTTTGTTTGTTTGTTTGTTTTCTTTTTTTCATTTGTTTGTTGTGAATTAGGAATAGATGGAGAGCAGGAAAGACAATTATGTGCCCGAGGTTGTGACATGTTGAAAGAAAAAAGAAATCTCACAGTGAAGGCAGACAGGGAGAGACAGAGATTAAAGTTTACGGAGACAGGCGGTGGAAAGAGTTGACTATGCAAAGGAGCAAAGTTAAGTGTTAACGGGTCAAAGTAACAAGGATAGGGGAGGGGAATTTAGGTAGAGGGTAGAAGGAGGGTGAAAGGCTGTTTGGGGCGGTTACATGCTCAAGGCTTTGGTTGAAATGTCAAGTGCTTGGAGGGGAGATCAATGCCTTCATTACTTTCTGCTCCCATACCATTATCATCACTGCAAGGCATTTCTGGAGGGAATTGATGGTCTCCCGTTACATACATATTACACTGAAACACACAATCAACCCCCTTATACACACACACACACACACACACACACACACACACACACACACACACACACACACACAAAAACACACACAACTTGATGGCCAAGTCACTTTTTTAACTAATTCAATACAATGACCAAACACAATGTTGCATTTATGGTCATGAAACTGACTCCAGACAGAATCAGTTCCCACTGAAAGTTGAAGTTTTGCAAATGTTAGGAAGTTTCTTGCTGTGGCAGAGCAACAAAAATCGCTGTAAAACAATAACATTTGGATTTTTTTCGGTTTATAGCCCATCTGATAAAACTCAGTGGTGTCTCTGATGAGACAATCACGTTGCCCTACCCTTCAGTTAAAGATGGGACGGGCTTCCAAACCAATATATATATATATATATATATATATATATATATATATATATATATATATATATATATATATATATATATATATATATATATATATATATATATATATATATATATATATATATATATATATATATATATATATATATATATATATATATATATATATATATATATATATATGTATATATATATATATATATATATATATATATATATATATATATATGTTCAACTGAGTTGCTTAACAGGCAGCTCAGTTGAGTTTGCAAAATAGATTTGGTACGAATGTCACATGTTCATTTTGAACAGGAAACAATTGAGACTGGAAGGAACTTGATTCCAGCTGTTCCCGCCATAAAGGAAAGTTCCTGAAGGTCCCTAAAGGACCCCCTCCAAGCTAATTAGATTGGTAATGCTGTAATCTCGTATCAAAACATGATCAGAAACATTTTCAACATGAAGATGTATATATAACATCAGTCACCAATTTTATCGAACAGACTTTTCAGAAAGCTGCTAGAAGCACAAAATAATTTTATTCCATGACACAATTATTTGAGGTCATTTCATAACTAGCACATTTGATCAAGATTTGATCACTTTTTAGATTCCTAATTTACTGCTTTAGAATCTGTGCTGGGCCCTGCCCTGGTCTGAATAACTGTCTAACTTCAGCTGGCTATTATATCATTGCTTTGGGAAATCAGGCATTAACCACTTCCTCCTGAAACCACGCCTGATGATTAAGATCTTCCTTTTGCTCCATGAGAGCTTAACCTGCAGTTACTGTATGAATCTAACCATAACAAAGCTACAACCATTTTAAAGTTTTCATTCACATGTAATCGAGACACATTCATGTACATATGGGAATCAAAGAGAAAAATTGTATTGCATGATGCTTATTTTCCTCTGTTTTGATAACACCTGCCCTTCTCAAATTTTTATCTCCTGTCCTGCTGCCACTGTAAATATTTCATTTTTCATTAAAAACTCATTAACACTAAAATCCCTGTGTTTATGTCATCAGAGGATACAAGAGAAAGAGAGGGGGGGCTGGTGCACGTGTTTGTGTGTGAGAGAGACAGAAAGGAGTTGAAATATGAGGCAAAGCCATAAATAGATTGCGTGCTCTAATGTGATTGTCATCCAGCGGTTGCTCTTTGTCTGCAGAGAATGCAGAGTGATGAGTCCAGTGAGAGGGAGATCAATGAAAGAGGGAGGAGAGAGGGAGGGGGCTGAAAGATGAGTGAAGACAGAGGTAGTGATGGCCAGCTTTTCTGGATGTGTCGATAACAGAGAACAGAGTTAGCGAGGGAGAAAGTGTGAGCGTACCATGCTGGGAAAGTGAGAGCTTATGTATTACACTGTTTTCATATGCAAATCAGTTGGTGTTATTCACTGTTCACAAGCTTAAGTGCATGTTTATTTATGTGGATATGCAGTGGTGTTTAAGGCTTTCATGTCACATAAATGAAACCACTTTGGAATATCCTGTGCTCACAGGTTGTGCAGGATGATTAGAGTCAATGGTGAAGGTCCATACGTGTCGCTTTTATTGAGTTAACCCACATTTCTCTCAACTCAATCTGACTGATTTTGTGTCAGGTTATTATCATCTGTGAAATTCCTCATTTAACAAAAATAATAGTTGCTGCACCAAAACAATCGTCACAAAGGGGAAATATGTGTCGTTTGTCATTTTAGTGTACTAATAATACAAATAGCAGTTGTTTTAACTCTGTTTTAGATTGTGTGTTTTAGATTGTAGATTGTGTGTGTGTGTGTGTGTGTGTGTGTGTGTGTGTGGGTGTGTGTGTGTGTGTGTGTGTGTGTGTGCGTATATATATATATATATATATATATATATATATATATACTTTAAGGAATTGTTCAAAGTCATTGGCTCAACTTTATTTGTTAGTGTTCCTAGCAATAAAAGACAGTAACATTAATATCCATCGGACGGAATTTGAATGATGTCAGGGGCTATTGCCCATGTGTCTTGGGTTTCTTAGTACCAGTGCCATCACACACCTCCATGTTTGTTAGCTTGAATCCAGTGCCTGATAGTGCTTGCCAGTACATTAAAAGTTAGATGTGAAAAATTAAACAACAAGATAGGATAAACAATACTGAGCTTGTGATCCAATACTGGCTTGTACTAGCTTGTACTAGCTTGTGATCATGACAATGTCCTCAGCCAAAATCGCTTGCTGCAGTGGCAACAATATTCAGTATTCAAGTATCTTCACAGTAAACATTACAGCCTCCTTCAAGATAACCTATAAGCAAATTGATCAATGACATTGATTAATTTCTGATCTATGATTCTCACACAGTCTTGACAATGTTTTTACAGTCTTTGTCAGTTAAATAAGACTTTTCATTGTTTTTTCTGGGTAATCAAAACTGACCATTTTCTCGTCACGTCAAATGCAGCCATGGCCATATTTGTCTTTGTGATTTTCTATTCACCTGAATTTTTGGTCTCCTGTTGCATTTGCAGAATGGCTTGATCAAACCAACTCTAGCTTTAACTTGATTTCCTCATTGACTCGATGAAGGTTTTTGTCCCATTAAGAAGCTGACACACTTCATTACAGAGAACATCCCTCTATTGATTAAACAATTTCAAGGTCTAGCCTTTCTTTCTCAGGAAGGGTTTTTACCTCTCTCAAACACACACACACACACACACACACACACACACACACACACACACACACACACACACACACACACACATACACATGTTTTGCACATGGAACATATAACACAGCTGGGCTTGGTAGGGGTCTGGATTGTTAAAGGTATGTCAATGTGTTTGAAGGTGCTTGATATTGGTAGGTCAACAGCAAGGTCTATGTAGCACATAATGGAGAACAAAGATTCCATTATTCATCTACATGCTAAAGAGACACCCATATGAATACTCAGGTAGAAAATTTGACAAAAGCAGTTGTGGCCATACTGAGCCTCTCTCTAAACCCAAGGTTATCAGAGTTATAAAATGCGTTGCCGTTCTGAAGCTAATCAACTGTGTAACTAGGAGACTTGTTAGACTAAGATGCTTCTGTATAGTAGCCCCCAGAACACAAACATATACATAAACTCACACAAACACCCCCCCCCCCCACACACAAACACACACAAAAACAACTACCCCAAGTGTATAGTCTTCACTCTCTGAAGTTATAGGGTATTGATACATAATATGTATATGGTCGCTGGCACAGCTTTTCTGAACTTAACAATCATTTAGTGAATTATGTGCACGTGTCATATTTAATGAGACAGTAACATACTTAAATTAGTTGCATCCACTAATGCCTATATGGATGAGTTCGGGGTGGGGGTTTTCTCTGGTAAGCAAGGTAATAATATATAATACAGTATGCAAGTATCAATTCAGATGCTGTCATTTAATTGCATTCACTGAAATACCTGTCCAAACTAGATATTACGTCTGTTTTTGATCGATTCATATCTAGTCAGTGTAATTAGGCACAAATAGATGGACTTGGTGGTTGCTGGGTATGATTGTTTCACTCTTCCTTCTACATTCTGCAGAGCAGATACTCATTAAGGTAAGTCTTATGGTTGTTGACTTATCATCCATTTTTTTTAAGTGCTGTCACAGGAATAAAAGATCAAAGAGGAGATTTGTGGTTAGTTGGTGTGGGATAATTGAATGAAGGGGATAGGGTTAAATGGAGGCTGATGATTCACTGCCAAAATGAAAAGAATAAAATGTCACAAGAATGGTTTGTGAAAAAGAAAGAAAACAAATATTTCTGGGTGGGAAAAAGCTTTTACCACGAACATTTTTTTTCAGTTGATCAATTAAGATCTATGTAGACATACATATGTCAAAAAACTTGGGCAAGCAGCAAAATAAATAAAATCCACGACAAACAACAAGATCATTCACGATTCATTCATCAACTCAATTATTCTCTTGGTTGTTTGTCCATTCATTTGTTTGTTCATTTGTAAGTTTGGTCATTCAGTTGTTCATTCATTCAGATTAAGTTAAAAGGACAAATACTAAATTTTAAATCATCAATTGATTTTCAGTACATGAATTCTAAATATCAATAGTCACTGTCATTACACACTCAGTCCTTTGACACGGGCTCGCAGTGGTGTTTTTTTTTAATTTTTTTAGCATAGCCTTGTCTCATATAAACTTTATGATTCAAAGAGATCCCTTCAAAACCACAAAAGCAAACAAATTTTCAGGAGCTGTCAGAGAAGAAAATTAACACACACCAGTAGGGAATAGATGTAGCCTAAACTCAATTTCAGCTTGGAATAAATGGTGTGAGAGCAGTCTCTATTCTTCCGTTCCTCATGATACACTATTGTTTCCACTCGCTTGACATTAGACGTGTGATTTCATTTTGAAACAGAGACCTTATAGGACCTACATTTCTACCTATCTTACCTACACTGGTATTAGCATTTGGTGCAGAGTATACTTTATTTGCTCAATTCTTGGATTCTGTACTCGAGCATTTGCATGGAAGCTCCCCAAAGTACACATGCAATCTTTATTTTGTAGGCAGCACCTCGGTGATTGCCTATTTCGCAAGTAATTATCCCTGTTTTTTCTTGTCAGCCAACACAAGCTCTGATTGAGTTCTTCTCATTGTGGGCAATGTCTTATTTGTCATAAGACCCCAGTGCAAGTTTTGTGAATGAGGAAAATAAATAAATAATTAAATAAATAGTAATATCGATAATAATGGAGTGGCTTGATGTGTAGTCATGTGCAGAAGAGGAAAATAAGAGCTACAGAAACATGAAAAAGTTCCAGTCAGCCCAGTTGTTCAAGTATGTGATGATTTAGTAATGTTGTTGTTTAAGTTAATGAGTTATAATGATAATGATGATGATGATAATAATGATGATGATAAAAACAACAACAACAACACTAATATTAATACTACTTCTGATAATACTATTATTATTATTATCATTATTATTATCAATACTACTATTACCACTACTACTACTACTACTACTACTAATAATAATAATAATAATAGTTTTAGATTTCAAATCATGTATTCAAGAATTTTGTACAATCTCATTTGATTATATTTAACAACTAAACACCATAAAACAACATAAAAGAAGGAAATTCAACTAAAGTTATATATATAATTGGTAAGTGTGAAGGCCCAGGCTTGTATTTTTTCACTACAGACACACTTAAGCATGTCTGCTGCCACCCCAGCCCTGCCAGTAATCTGTTTCTTTGTGTTTATTAGTAAATCAAAGGTCTAATCAGCTCTGTGGGGTAGTAGAAGGGGAGGTACAGCCTATTTTTCAATCTAATGGCCAATTAAGATCAAGCTAAACGAGGAGGCAGGAGAGCATTGTCTCGTGCAGACCTCATTGAGACTCCAATAAAATGTCAAAACACCAGCCCTCTCTCTCTCCCTTATACACACACACACACATCCACACAAATACACACACACAGTTTTTCTCTCCATCCACACACTTTCTCAATCTCATTCAATCAATTTATTTTGATTTGGCCCCCCCCTTCTAATGCCTTTCTTTTTCTCATCATTGTTCACACTCTTCTGACGAAACACATAAAAACTTACATTCTGGCATGGAAAAGAATAAAAAAAAAACATTAATCGAAAAAAAACCTCCCCCTTGAAAGCTACTCCTTCACTTGAAGGCATTCTTACACACCCACACACATTGGCCTCCCTCTCATCTTCTATTTATTTAGAAGGGCAAAGACAGAGAGGAAAAAAAAGAGCCATAGATTTTAGCTGCACACTGTATCAATTTTGCCCAGTCTAAATGACCTAAATAAGAAATTCAATACTTCAAGCCTGAATAGCAGAGCTTAGTCCACATATTTATTGAATCCAGCCTCTTTGTCCAGTGCCAGTGCACTTTGTGGTTTTAGACTCCACGCCAGTGATGTGGAATGGAAATGCGATCTCCCTGTCTCTCTGTTTTATTTTTCTGTGTTTTTTTTTTTTTTTTTTTTCTTCCAGCAAGCTTGGGCCTGGCATCTGTGAGATGGGTGGAGGATAGTGAGGGGATAAATGGAGATAAAAGATGTGTAGGAACAGAGGCAAAAGGAGGCCAAGGGAGAGAAATAGCACCAGTAAAGTTTGTAATGTATTAATCTCTATATGGGTGATATCATGTTCTCAACTGTAATTTTGTAAAAGTGTTCAGAAAATATTCCTGGTTAATCCCTTCACTTGCCTCATCGTCCAGCTGATAGTTTCCACTGTCTGGTGCTGAAGCTGTGCTCTACAAGGTGCTGATAAGCAAGCAGGCAAACAAACAAACTACATTTAATATTAATACAATATTTAATAAATAGATGATGGATAGACGAATAAATGAATGAATGAATAAATAAATAAATGAGTTCGTTAGCAACTGTAAAGTCCTGTACAACACAAAAAACCTGTTTTAACTCGGGCCAACTACCAGGAGTTGCCAGAATCTGGATGGCAACATGAAATGTCACACAAACAACTCTTCATTTCACTTAATTTGTGAAGGAGCTCTGTGATTTACTCTCTTCTATCCTTTTTTTTATTTTTTATTTTTTTTATGACGTCAAATAATCCTTAAAGCAACATATTGAAATGTCATTAACCAAGTCAATCTTAGCAATAAATGGCTGTGATATCAGTGATATTCAGGCCTGTATCTCCTTGCTCCTTGTTGGGTTCTTGAATAACTTGTCACCATTCAGCTTTGGTCAATATCTCAGTTTTAACATAATAGAAGGTGTTGTTTTTTTTACTGAATCCATTGTTTTATTATTATTTATTTTATTTTTTAAAGTAAGTAACGTGTATTATGTTCTTGTTACAATAAAAAAAAGAGTAAATCATGCTGAGCATTACAAATCTTCTTTTTTAACCAGATATGTGGAATGGTTTTATGATGTATTAATGAAAACAGTGAAAGCCTACCTTGAAAAGATCAAAATTCGAAATTGAGGCAACCGATGCAGTGATTGGACCTTGTATATTCTGTTCTTTACATATGAGTGTGTGCCTGTGTGTTGTCATTTCAGAGTATTTGTGTATGGGTGTGACCTTTTTAAGAGCCTACCAAATTGTTGAACACACTCCCTCTGTGCCTGTCATTTACAGGTTGGTTATCGACATCTTACAGTTTAAACTCAGGGGATCGAAATGCATAAAACAGCATCATGCACATGTGCGGTCCGCATCATGACACGCACATCCACACAGACAAAATACACTATGTAGGGATGTGAACAAACCAGTGGCTTTGAGACTATAGAAAAAAGAGAAAGCCAGCAGAATCAGAAAATGTAAATATTGCATTAGCTGCATAGTGCACATGTGGAACAGATTTCTCCTGAAACGCTGTCAAAGAGCTAGATGCAATAATATCCCCCTATTGTGTATGATGGACAGTGAATCACTCTTTTCTTCAACAACACATCTGCTTTTGCTCAATTTTCTTTCTTTAGAAAGGCATGCGACCAATTCATATCAATAACTGTATACTGTACTGCATATGGCAAGTTAAGTCAATCACTGACCAAAAAGACAGCTTATCCCTGCTGTGGCTACAGGCTATTTCATGTCCCCTTGTGTCAGAAGAAACAATGAAAATTATGGCTGTCATGTCTTGAGGCTGTGGCATTGTATGGGGTTGACTTTAGCTTAGGTTAACTCTTAACCCCCCCACCTCCATCCCCATGATCAGTGTCTGCTTGCCAGCTTCACCTTGATTAGGAAGTGATCATGAAATATACGCCGACATAAGGCAGACTCAAGATTAGCTTGAGGGGGTAATTTCGCAGGGAAAACCTCACATAAGCTCCTTATCACAACACATTAAGAAGAGAAAGGGAGGGGAACACTAGTGTCAGCTGTCCAGCCCCATTGTAGCAAGTGAACCTGGTTAAATGTGACAGGTCAGTGAGCAACTTCAGCCAAAGGGCTTTAAAGGATAAATAGAGATGTACCTTGCATTGCTCATTACAATCTTCAAGTGTTGAAAAAACATGTCTTCTCATCTGATACAAGTGACTATTTTGGAAATAGTATATATTAAATGATAAATCAATTCTTAAAAAAACAAGAAAACGGGGCTTATTGATAAAATCCATCCATCAATCACATTTTTGATTCATGGAAAAAAAAAAAACAATACCATTCAGAGGGACGCTTCATAATACTGATATCGTTAACTATTCTATGGTCTTATTTTCAAAGTGTCAAAAATGGCAGCAAGTGCATTTCATTGTGTCAAAAGTTCAATCGTTCCATTAGTTTAGTATTGACATTCAAGGACAGTCATTAGTTGATAGCTAATACTTCCCGTACGTATCTCAGTTAGCACATGTTTAATTTGCCATTGCACAATAGTTGTTGCAGTCATACAATCTAAGTAGTGGTCAAATTTGCCATGAAGGACTGCTAGCATGAATCTGACTGTTTACCTGCCATCTCTGTGCGCTCTATTGCAAATTTTATTCCCACTAGATCACATCTTTCATTCACTGTTCTTACTGTGCTTATGTATTTATTGTTTTGTCCTTACTCATTTACCTATGTCTCCTCTATATACTAACACCTTTTCAAACTGTCTGGCTTAGCAAAGTAAGAATTTCATTGTACAACAATTTTCCTTCCGGCATATACTGTATGTTAATAATGACTTTGAATCTTCGAATCCTTGAATCCTGGAACAACTGCATAGGGTAAAGATTATTTTTACAAACTATTCCTAAGAAATATAGGGAGAAAAATGAATAAATCACAGCTTAATAGCCCCAAACAACAAATACTGTAGAGCTCCATGTTAACCTTTTCCAGGATTTTTTTACTTGTTTATTTGTTTGTTTTTTGTCTG
This sequence comes from Fistularia tabacaria, assembly GCA_901007705.1. Classification (NCBI taxonomy): domain Eukaryota; kingdom Metazoa; phylum Chordata; class Actinopteri; order Syngnathiformes; family Fistulariidae; genus Fistularia; species Fistularia tabacaria. The sequence goes on along the minus strand of CAAKHD010013686.1, from coordinate 22,236 downwards.
TTTGCTTGCTTGTTTGCTTGTTTGCTTGTTTGCTTGTTTGCTTGTTTGCTTGTTTGCTTGTTTGCTTGTTTGCTTGTTTGCTTGCTTGCTTGTTTGCGTGTTTGTTTTTTGTATGGTGGCGCAGTGATTAGCACTCAAAGCATGAAGGTCCCTGTTTCATTCTTACAGTGAGCCTCTCTGTGGAGTTTGTCTTTCTCCCTGTTTCTTTGTGAGTCACTTCCTGGTTCTCTGTTTTCCTTCCACAATCCAAAAACATCGAGTAGGGTCATTGAAGCCCCTACATTGCCGAGAGAGAGAATGCATGGTTCTTTGCTACTATATGTAGCCCTGTGATTGACTGGTGATCAGTCCAGGGTGTACCCTTCCTATTGCCTAATGACAGCTGGGATAGGCTCAAGTCCAATCCCTACGCCAAGTGCAGGATCAGCGGTATTGACAATGAATGAATGACAAATGTAGATGGCAATTTTTTTTCCATCAGAAAGATACCATTCAGATTTCAAGTCTGTCATGTTATGGCGACATATGATATGGATTCCAGTCCATATCAAGGCTTATGATATCTTCAAAACATCTTTTATGAATATTTCTGATATTACTTCAGCAATTCAAAAATTGCAGACATCAAGAAAGTAAGTACATTGTCTATTTTTCAAAAGTATTATTATTATTATTATGATACTAATAAGAGGCATGGTGGTGCAGTGGTTAGCGCTTCGGCCTCACAGCATGAAGGATCCTGGTTAATAAAAGCAGGTTGATTGGAAAAAATTGTCCCCAAATGAGTGAGTGAATGTTTTCTATCTGTATATGTAGCCCTGCAATTGACTGGCGACCAATATGCCGCTTCTCGGCCGATTAGGGCTGTGATAGGCTGAGTGCAGGATAAGCAGCACACAATGGATGGATATTATAATTAGTAGTAGTGGTGGTAGTATAATTTTTATATGTAATTTATCATATTTATGTAGTTATTTATTCATTTCCATTTTCCATTTTGTCTTAGTATATACTTCTTTGAGGTTTTATGTTTTTATCATTTAAATAGCAATGTCTGTCTGCATTGATAATAATTTCATTGTTCATTTGCTTTTAATCCTTTTATAATGACTTTATACATTTTGAAATAAAATAAACAAATATATAATTATTATGATGTTCAATTTGATGCAGATCAATGCATTTTGTTTAAATAGCCTGGGGAATTTTAGATCATACTCTCTCAAAATGAAATTAAATGAATTAACTGAACAGTCATTATTGCACTGATATTACATATCCAGGCTGGCTGGTGTGGGATCTTTCAAGGTCATCTACGAATGCATGATTCTATTCCTATTTCACAGGTCCTTATAGCTCTATATAGCAGAAATGGTAACGCAAGATTAAGAAAACTTCTCTGGGCAAGGATCCAATATTACATTGACACAATGTGGGCAGGATTTTAAGCTTGTAGTGTGACTAAGTAAAGCTCTTCCTTCCTTGAAGAACGAGTATCAAGTTGCCCTTGAGCAAGATGTCAATCGCATGCTGCTTCTCCAGTGAAGCTGCTCAGTATCTGAACGAACCCCAAAAATAGTGACTTGGATAGTGAGTTCACCTTTTTACTGACAGCATTATTTTGTGTTTGCAAGAATAATATATCCCCCCCTATGTCCACCATTTTTTCCTCTGGCAGGACTGTGTTTAAAAGTACAGTTAACCCTACAATGAAAATTGGAGGGTTAACATTGACCCTCTTGGATTCATGTTTTTGTCTTTCAGTTGTTCCAAGCTGTATGGGATCTTGGCCCATCTATTTTGAATATCCGCCATCCTGGATATAAATTTACAGGGGTGCGGTAGCAAATCTTGGAGAGAAAAGGTCCCCTTGGGCTAACCGCCAGTCAATCACAGGGCCACAATACAGAGCTATCCGACTTTTAAATATCAGTTTGCAATGATAGACAATTTAGAGTTGTCTTTTAACCTGTGAAATATTTTTGGTCTTGAAGGAAAACGGCTAACTGTAACAAAATGAAGTATAGTACAACAAGCTGCCCATGACGTAATCAAGACATGGGAGTGACTGAGTGGAAGATAACAACAGCCACGGCAGTAACCTTCAATCCCAAATAAGGACTGGAAGTACAACTGTAACCGCACCCCTGGAGGTCTATATAATCACATGTGTAATAACAATCAGGGTTCTTCTGCGGCATCACCCAACCACGGGTTGTTGGCAGTGAACCCACATCTGTGTGACTCCTATATCCTTGCTGACAGAATTAAATTCTAATTGATTAGACTGCATTTGGAAAAAATCGTTATTCCTTCCTTCACCAGATCATTGAACTCATTTGTGATTTGTCACAAGCTGAGCAAAAACTTAACAGTCTGTAGCAGGTAGAATGACATCCTTGGAGCTAATGTGGTCCACGCATTTTTTTGCTTGGCTTGCATGCCAAATGAAAGCCAAAACTTTTGTTAGGGCTAGGAGTGACACTGCAGAATTGCTTATATGTGATCTGCAAGACATAGATTATGCATTGAATAATTGTATGAACTCTCTCCCCATATGAGGATAATTGGTTTATTTTATTATATAGTCAATAAACCAAAGCCTTTTTTTATTATTTTCAATTTGTCACCCCTCCAACATATGCTCTATTAGTAGTTGTGCTATTGAAGCACCTCTCAGTAATTAGCTTTGCAGTTTTGATTCAGATCCTATGTTTGTCAATCAAAAATGTCAAGATTGACAATGAACTACACACATAGCGGTCGATGTGTTTTTTTTATCTTATACACCTGATTATCTTGATCTATACCTGAGTGATTCCATATTATTCCTACACTGACTGTTTCCGTTTGTTTCGATTATCACATGTACTCGAAGTGCAACAAATACATAAATTAATATGTTGGAAAACAACAAGTCATAGAAGTAGAACAGAATATAAATAGTAGAGAACTTTAATGTACTTATGTCGGTTTTTAAGACCTCATGTTATCTGATATGCTTTTGTTACATGTTCATTATAATTTGATGCCATCATTAGTTAGTCACTTAAGTCTGTCATTTGGGAATCTCCTGCCCTCATGTGTTTACCCCTATGTGATTAGATTCCCCTTCCTGGATAGCTCTCCCACCACCCCACCCTGCCAAGTAATTTGTTATCCTTGCCTCCCATTTGATTGTTCATATATATGTAGGTAATGTGCACACCCCTTTCACTCATTTATTGTTGTAAGCTTAGCAGCAAATATATATACATATATATCTGTATGTATATTTATCTAATGTGCTTACATTTGATTTTAATAAATCTGCACAGCTAATTGGTTTCCTGTGTATGTATCCATAAGTTTTAGCTTTTGTCTTACTAGCTACTGTCTGAGCCCTACTTTTGAGTATTTTTTTTCCAAATGACAGTTTTACACCAGAGACCCCTGAAAGAGAATAATTGCTTCTTCCTATATATTTTAAATAGCTTCCAAGTTTATTGTGATGGCTGCCAGGTTAGCCTTTACCGGAGGTAGAAGTAAAGAAAAAAAAACAAAAAAAGGAAATAAAACATTTGGATCAGGCAAAGAAATAATGTTTGTTTTAATGCATAGAAATGAAGGCTTTGGGATTCTCAATTTTCTGAAAACTGAAGACAGGAGCAAACTGGTCTTTATTGCAGTACACATCTAAAATAGAGGTGCTTGGAGGCTAGAGTAAAGCTTGTGAAACATTTGGACAAAACACAGACTCTACTCATTTATTGCGCTTTAACCAATACACTGCTGTGTTTCCCTTCTCTGACCTGCTCCACTGAAAATATATTGTGATTCCTTTGTATTTTTGTCCAACTGAATGCATAAGAAATGGTGCAGTGGTTCGAGCTTTCACTTCACAGAAAGAAGGTCCCTTGTTCAATCCCGATAGGGGGCCGTCTGTGTGGAGTTTGCTCTGTTTTAAAGTTGCCCAGATGTGTGAATGGTTGTTTGTCCTCTGATTAACTGCCTACTGGTCCAGGGTGTGGTCTGTCTCATGTCCCATGACAGCTGGGATAGGTTCCAGCATCCCTGTCCAGCATCCCTGTGACTCTAAATGCAGGATAAGCGTTTTTTGTAATGAATAAATCAATGCCTGAATGGCACAAGGTTATTCAAAAAAAATTAAAAAACACAAAGTATATGGTGTATTAACTTTATCCATGTACTGTAATATGGCTCAGCATAGAATGAGTCACACGATATCATACATTTACAATATGAGTTCACATCTACGAGACTGGGTTTGAATGCTGCATTATGGTCCATAAAGCTATACACCAAACAAAACTGTGAAAATTGGAGTTTGGATATTAGTTTGGACATCTGCTATAGATCTTGGAACGCCATAATACAGATTCTTCAATAAATCAAAGATACATGCTGAGTATATATATTGATATCGGGGCGCTCGACGAGGAATAATCGATGACGAAGCCTTGGAGTCTTGAATGAGAAATTATGTTTATTATGGAGCCCCCCCCACCCCCCTATACCCCCCCCCCCCCCCAACACTTCCAGGGCGCACATATATAAGCCTTCGGCCAAACCCACGGCACTAGCGCCTAGTCACGTGGGGTGAGAGGTCACGCCCCTCAGTGTCCACTACAATATATGGATATAATACCTCCAGCCTATGTTTTAACTGAACACAGATCCTTGTGGAAAATAAGTTTGTGTCCGTCATACCTGCCTGTGATGTATGTGATAATGCCCATCATTTATACAGTTATATTGCTTTTGATTGAATTATGACATGTCAGTCACATGGACTGAAGTTGCAAGTTTTCTTTGCTCTTCCATTTTCTTGTCATAAATAATGCATTTTATGTCCAGAACAGAGAGGTTAATTGAGATGTAAGAATAACACTACAGAGCAGTAGATGGGAATACATAATGAAACATGAAGCTGGATCGTATGCTAAATATAATGACAGAGGTGATTCTGCAGATACGAGGCCATATTCATCAGCTCGCCTCCCTCCCACACACACACACACACACACACACACACACACACACACACACACACACACACACACACACACACACACACACACACACACACGCACACGCACACTCACACAAACGCACCTTATTCCACTTGACATTCAAAATCAATTAAACAGATGTTAGGGCTGGCAGACTGCGATGTTGACTCAATATTCACATCAGAAGATATAGATGCATGAAGCTCCAACCCCAAGTCCCCTCACCACAACCCCACCTCCACCTCCTCACCACACACACACACACACATATGCACACGCACACCGATCTGAAAAGGTCATAGTCGATACCGAGGCCTGCTCCATCTCATGGAGAGCATTATGATGCCGGTGGGGGTGTGTGTATCAGGCTTTAGACAGGCCAGACATGAAGTGGTCCACCCGGCTGAGGAGCAAAGGGGGTCAGCAGGCCGACAGCCGGGGTCAATCGGACCCCATCGATCCAAACCGCCCCGGTGGGCTTCGCGGAGACGGCTTTAGTAAGCCGGGAGAGAGGAGCGCGTACCTCCGTTCCATCCGCGGGGCTGAGCGGCGAGCTGGAGGAGGCGGCGGGCGAGGACGAGGCGGAGGACGGGGACGACGGGGAGGACGCCCCCCCTGGCCTGGCCTCCACCAGCTTCTTCAGCTTCAGATCCACCTGCCTGTTGTTTGCACCTGCTGGAGCACAAGTAGAAGAAAAAACATGTCATCTGTGCCATTGACGAAAAAAAACAAAACTCATTTAAAGCACAGATGCAAAACAAAGGGCTTACATGAAACACACACACACACACACACACACACACACACACACACACACACACACACACTGACCGAGGAGCCTGAAATCCTATTTTCGTGCAGGATGGAGCTGCTCAGCTACCGAGCGTACGAGTCAAGGAGTATCACTATGGCAACCAAATGGCAAGATGGAGGACAGGAAGAAAGACACACTCGGGGAGAACGTCACAATTCCTTCTCAAGAGTTGATACAATAGACTTCATTTTCTTGATCTAACGTGGCTGTAACAAATACAACAAATACTTCTAATCCTGATATTCAGAGCAGACAAACATCTCCGTAAAACAAATGCAGTGTCTTCTCCAGCGATGCATTGCTTGCAGGATTACGGTGCTACATCGTCCTATGAAATCAGCATGTTTTTTCTGTCCGACATGATCATCACCACCTTTCTTCAAATGTGTGTCGGTGAAGCCGCTCGTTCTCCCAAAAAAAAACAGGTCCGCTTCCTCTCCTGCCCCTCCCTCTGTCAGCTCCATCCATCCTTGATTACTTTCTTCTCGGCTCTCATACTTCCCTCTGCCCGCGTCCTGTCCTGTTTCCCTCGTCGCTCCCTGGGTGTGTGCGTGCGTTCATGCGTGTGTGTGTGTGTGTGTGTGTGTGTGTGTGCGTGTGTGTACAGCTTTATTTTCCTGGGACTGGTAACCACAGCTCCCCTGCCAGGCCAGACCACTGCACTGAAGAAGATGAAAGAACAGGAGGGCAACCTTTTCATGTGTCACCTCCCCCCGTGTCATGCACACACACAGACATACACACACACACACACACGCACACACACGCACGCACGCACGCACGCACGCACGCACACACGCACACACACACACACACACACACACACACACACACACACACACACACACACACGCACTGTTGAGCTTCTTCCTCGACGCACATCCGCAGACACACAAAGTAGCACAGCGCGACTGAAATGCAGCAGAAGACAAACACGAATGCGTCCCGGAGCCGGAGCCGAGGCCCGGGGCCCGGGGCCCGTCTTGGCTGCAGGAGAACAATGAAACGCAGCGACAAAACTGACAACACAAAGTGTGTCTTCGGCTACGTTCGCGCCGCGATCACTATTTGTGTCTTTCAACAGCACACATGCAAAAAACAAATGGTGGCGAGATAGAGCTCTTCAAAGCTGGCGAGAGCCTTTGTCTGTTTTCATGTTTGTTTCTTTTGGTCCTTCACTCTAATAGAAGTTCAGCAACAAAAAAAAAGAAAAACTTACATTAAAAAAGCCAAACAAAGTATTTCCCTTCCCTCTGAAGAATTGGGCAGATGCTCTCCTGTGGATAATGTTTGTTTTTTTGTACAGCGAGCTCTTTTAAAAGTTTATTAATTACGACTTAGGGAAGTTCTTAATAAAAGGGGAGAAAATGGCTGCCAGGATTCCAGCGGCAGCGGGGCTCAACGCTGAGGGAGCGTCCAGAAGCTAAAGGTGCGGATTCTCTGATGCCGTTGAGAACTTCCCGCCGCATTTTCAAAAAACGGCAAATGTCAAAAACATGAGGTCGATTTAAGGTCACGGCTTGTCAGACGACCCGCCTCTGAAAGGTTGTGGTGCGGTTAGTTGGAGCGAAAATAGAAAGTTGAAAACAAATAAAAACGCACAGAAGAATGTGTGTGTGTGTGTGTGTGTGTGTGTGTGAGTGAAGAGAAAGCCAGGCGGAGGGACAGACGTGCAGCGGCCTGTGATTTTACCCGGGGAGGTTAGTTCAGAGACGGGGTTAGTGGGCCCCGGGGGCCCCTGGGTGCCGGAGGCGCTGTGAGGAGGGCTCTCCGTGGGCAGCGGGTTAGTAACCGGGGCGGATGGAGATGCCGCCGCCGCGTCATCGTCGTCGTCGGCGCGGAAATGGAAGCGGCGCTCCTCGGCCCTGCCCCCGTCATCCTCCTCGCCCGTCCTGCCAGCGACACCTTCCTCCTCACGATGACCTCTCGCGCCGTCAAAAACATCTGTGGGCGGCGGGTGAGACGGGGGGAGGGAAATCCATAGGCAGCCATCCAGTCGGAGACACGGGGGGGAACGGGAGCGGTGACAACAGCAGACAGGACAGGGAGGACGTCACAGGAGGGGGGGGCCGGGGGTTAGTTAGTGGGGGGGCAACAGAGGAGGAACGACAGATAAAAAGGACACATGAGAGGAGTATTTCTGACCCTGTGACGTGACGGGGCCTCTCCTGTGTCATCATTAAAAATACATTTGTAAATACTCGTCCACTGATCTGTGATAGAAATGTTATTATTGTTGATTCTAATCATTCCAATCATTTTATTGTCAATGTGGCTGAATTTGTGTATCTTCCTGTTCAAACACAATGGAAAGGTGCTCAGTGAGGCAGCGACGAGCTGAGCCTCCTCTCCGCTTGAGCAATCCCTCACAAACTGGGTTGAGCCACTCATTTATTCTGACTCACATTGAACACGTACAATTGATGTCTCTTCATGTTTGACACACTGAATGTTTGTCCTCACAGTCAGACCAAAGGTACCTCTGCCTCGCTGACATGCACACCATTTGTAAATCTGACTTTGAAAGAGTCGGTGCCTCCCCAGCGCTCACCTTCTGACCCGCCTGGGCTGAGAGAGCAGGAGGAACCCATGCAATGCTTAGAACAACCATCCGACCGTGAGGACGCGTCTGGGCCGCCATCTTCTCTTCATTTGACCTTGTCTTACTTTCATTCATTCACTGAATCTTTTGATGCCAGTGAACCAAAGACGTCACCGGTGACCAACACCCTTGTCAAGCTGTGATGGTGTGTGTGTGTGTGTGTGTGCGTGTGTGTGTGCGTGTGCGTGTGTGTGTGCGTGTGTGAGTGTGTGTTGCCATCATGAATGTAAGTGACTGATTCAAAGACACGATCGTGTCTATTAGGAAAGGTTAATGTAATTAAAGTTGTGCTGTTCGTGTGTGTGTTGAAACTCACTCAAGCATCATACTGTCCAGGAGAGCTCCATCAGCACCTGCTGATGCTGGAGCTTCTCGCCAGCCTGTACGATTGGATAAGAGCTGCAAAAGGGACGGCGTTAACGGCAACGCGTGGACAGCCGAAGTGGACCTGAAGAGCGGCGGCTCCTGAACAGAGCGGCGGACCTGCCGTCCTGTCCACTAACACCCAACATCTCAGCTTCTTGTGATGCCCGCTGAGCAGCAGGATCCCATCGCCACTGGGTGACTGATGTTTTTGCGAGGGACCGGTAACGGAGAGCGGCGGGCGTTTTGACAAAGCGCGTTTGAGCGGCTGCCGGCCCGAGAGGTTCTCGAGGCCTGGCCTCAATTCCCTTTATTCACCCTTCCCGTGCCTGCCTCGCTTCTCACCTGGAAAAGGAGAGGAGCGTTAAAAGAAGTGAAATCCCCGGAAGCCCATATTGCATTAATTCCCTGGAGGGGCTCGAGAGAAACAAAAGCGTCTCGGCACGAGGAACAAAGGAGTCGGACGTTAAAAGAAAGCCAAACGGAGGCCCGAGCAGCTCGAGCTGCACGGATAACCCACCGCAGCTCCACACAAAGCAATCAGTAAACAGCGGCTGATATCACATCCTCTCCCCTCTATTTACCGCTGTCTGGGTGGAGAGACGTGAAAGCGTGAAGAGGGAGAATAAAACACAACAGAGTCGCCTTTGTTTTTCCTCCTAATTTGCCGGCTGTGATGAAGCGTAGGCTAGCAAATGTCATTCCCACTCAGCTGGCCGGGGCCTAATTAATGGCGGTCTGCGGCGGCGGAGTTTGGAAAGTTTGTTCGCGGGCACACACTCGGAGGGGACAGGCACCATGAATGGCGTGGAGGGAGAGAGACGGGAAGAAAGAGCGCGGGGCTAGGATTAGCCGTTCTGCTCGGCAGGCCTTGTGTATCGCAGCCCGCAGCGTTTCTCTCACCTCCTCCCTCCTTGTTTCATTCTTTCCTCCAACTCCATTTTTAATGAGATCAACAATTAGTCCAATTCAGAAAAGCTGAAGGAGCAAAATAAATCAAGTGCTACTCTTCCTCTGCCTCGCCGTCTTTCTGCGGTCACCGCTCGCCGTCGCTCGTGTTCCTCTGGATTCGCTTCTTCCCTCCCTCTGTCAGACGGCGTCCCGACCGCTGACCCTTGTCCTTTTCCCGCTCTCTCTCTGGCCGACACCAGGACGCACCTCGACGCCACGTCCTCTCCCGGCATTCCTCCTTTCACTTAAATATCAAGAGGCCGGCATCACTCGGGATTCATGTCGCCGCCTTCTGCGCGCCTCTCCGTCCTCACCTCTCGCCTTTCATTTCCCACTAACTTCCGCTTTGCGACTAAAGCCTAATAATGGTCATTATCATAATAACCACAATTTCTGGAAAATGGAAAGCAGTGGGAAACGCTGGCGGCGGAATGGGCTATCCCGACAAGCCGTCATTAGAAGTGTTTGGGATTTTGAGCGTAAATTGGCCACACAACGTGTTGTGTTGATTAACAATTACTGGGCGATGGAGACGACAGCGGTGCCTTTACGCGCAACGCCACTGTAAAAATGACATTTTGTTTTTCTCCAAGGATTAGGCAGAACCCCTTTAGAGAGCATAATGGAAGTGTGAGCCCTAACATGTGTGGAAGAGGGAAATTAGTGTATGTCCAAACACACCGGTGTGACTTTCCTTTTGTTTCCTACTTCAGAATGCCACAGAGTCGTGTGTGTGTGTGTGTGTGTGTGTGTGTGTGTGTGTGTGTGTGTGTGTTCATAATAAGGCCTTTAAAGTCAGAAATATGTTCATCAGGATAAATCGAGTGAGAGTGTGTTTTCGTGGGCTGAAATGGGTTCATGTTGCGATGTGTTTACTGACCTCCAGCAGGGCTAGCGCCGCTGCCCTTGGCTCTGTCTGAGCCCGACACATCCAGCAGGCTCATGTCGGACATTTTGACTCCGGATCGAGCCTCGGCGATCAGCTGCCGGGCTCGCTCCCTCAGCTGTCTCCGCCGCTCGGCGTCCCGCTCCTGCAAACGTGCGTGAAAATGAAAAAACGCGTGAGCTGGGTGGAGCCGGTCACCGTTGGACGGGTGCACTCATATCCTGTGAGATCCAGAAAGAAAACTAGATCAAGGAATGATAACCACTCCCTTGAGGTGATAAACACAAGCAGGATACATTGATTTTTTTGACTGTATGTCAGTTAAAATCTGAAATTTCACATCATTTCATTATGCCTCTTTAGAATGCACACAATTGATCGGTGGGAAAGTGCTGTGTGTCGTGTACCATCAGCCAACAAATACAGCCTGACAACACAACAACTATTACAATTTCTCTTTAAAAAAGGGCAGGCGTGCATAAACATAAACACACACACACACACACACACACACACACACACACACACACACACACACAAACACACACACACACACACACACACACACACACACACAAAAATACACACACACACACAAACACAAACGAAC
>CAAKHD010013685.1:12058-22304 GCA_901007705.1 Fistularia tabacaria | reverse complement strand
GGCCCCCCCCCCCCCCGCCCTGGGACCTCCCCCCCCCAACAAAAGCGAGGAACCCCGGCTCCCTGCCGCCCCCCCAAAACAAAACACCCCTTTAACCTTTTCCCCGTCCAAACCCCCCCCCCCCCCCCCCCCCCCCCGCCCCGGTTTGCAACGTCTTCTCGCCGCATGGTTACCGAGAGGATGGACCGCGTCGTAGTGCAGGCGTGCATGGCTCACCAGGTGTGTCCCCCACCCCCCTCAACCCACCCCTTACGACACAAATGAACAAGGCGTCGCAGGAATGCCTTCGAGGTGCTCTGAGGGTCGGACCTGCATCCGTGCATGCATTAGCGAATCAGTATATCAGCCTTACGATTGTGCCATAACGCCGGCTGCCAAGCACTCGAGGTGACGGCTGATCACCCGAACTCCACCGCATCCAAACACACTCAGACATACATCCTCATGCACTTTACGCCCCCATCCACCTTGTCCAATGTCAGTCAAATATAGTCCCTGCTGATGTCAGTGCGAGTCGCCGTTGGTTTCGCACGACCAGGCACGTGACGCCCCGTTGTCAATGGGGCACGAGAGGAGCGCCGAGCTATTAATAGCGGGACTGAGTCACAAAAACAAGCCCCCCTGCTTTTGAAGCCGCACAGTCGGAGGAGGAGTTTTGCCCCCTCCCGCCTCCGGGTGAGGAGCGCTGAGCGCGCATCTGCCAGGTGAGGCCCCTCGCCGGCGGGCGGCTTCGGGAAGGTCAAAAAAAAAAAGGGAGGTCGCGGAGTCGCCCGGCAGGAACCCGGAGCCCGTGACGGATCGGCTCCGCCTCCACTCCAGGAGTACCGAGACGAAGATGGCGACGCTCCGACAGAGCGAGCGAAGGACGGACGGACGGACGGACGGAAGAACGGAGGGACGGACAGAGGAGGGAGCATCTCGAGGTCGAAGCCTCAAACTCGGCTCATTCCATCACCGACATCACACACAGACACACTCCTGTCACATGAACCGGCATGTGATTCCATCCCTAGACGGTTAGGGCTGCTCTCCGCCACGCACACCCTGGTCGTCCCCTTTTCTCTGTTTTTTTTTTTTTTGTTTTGACCCCACACGACGCTCGGTTGACCGATATGGAGAACAATGTGACCGTGTTCATGGCTTATATCACAGGGTCCCGGATGCACTGAATGTTATCAACTGTGAAGTACAACCTACCGAGTTCTCACTCATTCATTCAGGAGGACCTCTTATGTATTCCAGTGAGAGACCTGCGCAATTTTTTTCCCGCGAGGTTCATCGTGATGATCTAGCAAGGAAGCTGTACATTTTCCATTGTTTCATAAAGCATCGAGATATATTTCTATGCCGTGTCTTGTACACATGTATTTATGTACTGAATGTGTCTACTGATATGAGACGCACAGTTATTGTTATTTATGTATTGCCAGGCTCATATTGTACTGAATGAAATCATATATGAAGCATCGAGTTGTTCATGACCAAATCGAGGTTTACGTTGTATGAGATTGTCAGCTTGTAATGCTCGAACGTGTTCTAGATTATATGGTGAATGTGTTCCAGTTGAACAATAAACTTACATGCCTATTTAGAGATGGTTGTGCTCGCTTTCATTTCAAATGTCCGGAGAGTTCCGCCGCACACGATACGGTTGCGTCACTTGCACGTTTTGAAATTTTCTATTAATTCAGGACTCCTGATAGAGAGGGGGACACTGCACCTACCCGGAACCACGGAGAACCACAGGGATCCATTCGAGAGCCCCCTGCAATGTTCCGTTAAAATGTTACTATTTGGACGTATCATTTAAAATCAAATTCGGTTTCTATGCAGATGATACACAGTCGTACCCTCGACCTCATACGAGTCAGTTTCCACCCCATGTCCTCCGCAAACCTTAGTTCCTGCATTGTCATTGAATTTTCTTGCATTTCCGTTTCAGAGTTGATTCTGAAATCTAATAAACACCAGCGGATGATTTTGCAGGTAATCCTTGGACTGTCTGCATCGTCACTTCTTCAACTGAAAGTGTATCAGTCTTTTTCGTTCGTGCTCCCTCCGGGTGGGGAGAAGGTGTGGTGGACATTGAGGGGGCGTGGCCTCTCATCCCACGGGACTAGGGGCTGTGGGATGTGGTTTAAGCCGGGGGTGTACATGCGCCCCAGAAGTGCACTGTGTTCTGTTGTATTGTTGGTGCTCATGATTAAAGTTCAACTCATCTACGACTCCAAGGCCCCGTCGTCGATTATTCCTCGCCGAGCACCACAAAGGTATACAAATAATCGTCTTTTAAGTAAATTCCAGTATTTCAGTCCTTGGTTTCCCTCGGGTCCTCCGGCCCCCCCCCCCCAACGGTCCAGAAACAGGCAGTGGGTTCACCGGACACCCTAGATTGCCCATACGTGCGGATGAGGGAGTGAATAGTTGTACGTCTTTGCATGTGGCCCTTCGATGAACTGTAAACATTGCCTCTCGCACAATGCCAGCTAGGCAACCCCGAGTGCAGGATTAGCGGTACAGATAATAAATAATGATTTTTGCTATTAAGAGTATGGATCTTGTATTTGAGAAGCCCGATGTAAATAATGCCAACGGTATATTATATCTGTCTGAATGCTAGTTGACTCCCCAGGGGCAGAACTTTTATTTTTATTTATTTTTTTGCAAAATGGCCGTTAGCATGGACAACAAGGTTGTTTGCGCCTTGATAATCTTCCACTCATTGTTCGTCAAAATACGTGACTAATACAAACCGATTGGAATGCCAACGGCAAATACCTCCTCATTGTTTTCACATGTCTCTGCCACTGCCCATCCAGGCGACAGAGCAGCCCGAGACTGAACCAGTGCCAGAAGAGTCTTTGGAGTTACCTGGTAACTTCAGGTTTGTTTAGCACAGCGGGGAATTTGAGATTTCCATAGTAGTTGAGCGGAAATTGCCTCAAGTAGAGGCCTTTGGCTTGCACCCCCAGGCAAGTCACGCATCCACAGCTCCCCGTCCTCCTCTCGCCGACCTTCTCCCGTCGTGACCGAGGACGCGTGTTTTTTGTCAGCGCCAAAACAAACCGGCAAGAAGAACGGATACACAAGCAGCAATTCCAGCGACACGGCAAAACACGGCTTTCTTTTCGCGACGCCTCCAAGACAGATGGCAGGTTATGGTTTTTTTTTTTTTTTTTTTTTTTTTTTTTTTATCCCCTTTCAAGTGCTCCCACGGAGCGGCCCCTCTTTTTTAATTTTTTTTTTGGTTTCGGGGAATCAAATGGCGCATTGTTAGGGACGGGCGCGGGGCAGCCCGAGATGAAGAGGATAAACCGAAAGGCCGATGAAACCCCCTCTGTTCATTCCCATCGCTTAAGCTTCCAGCGGCATCGCTCGGGCGTCAGGGGGGTTTGGGGGGGATCAAGGCGTCGGGGGTACCGCCGCCTCCCATTCAACAGGACAGCGCCGGCGTAACCTCCGTGACCCTTAAATCCCCCCCCCTCAAACTCGCCTCATCCCCGTGGTCCGCAGGACAAAGGGCGCCGCTGCAGAAGGATCCTCGCGTTGTATGTGAACGCCGCCGGCCTGATCGGGCCGCCGTCTTCATTCGAAAATCCACGCGATCGCGGCGCGAACAAACACTGTCCCCTTTACCGACCGTGTCGGCACGTCTTGGGGACGTCTGAGTAAATGCGAACGGTGGACGCAGCAGCGCCTCGTCGTCATCCCATCCCTGCTTTCCTGTAATCCGATCGACACACCTGCTAACCTAATCGTGCTGTTCCTGGCACAGCAGGCACGGCGGGGCGAGAGGCATCGCGGCGGTGGAAAAATAACCCCTCGCTTTGCCAGAATAGCGTGGCAGCGGCCCGCCAAGCGCGGCTACGGGGCCATCGCTGCTTTTGTTATTACAGGGATAAGGATCTGGGGAAGCACTTGAAGAGGGCTAAACATCAATTTCCTCTTGGATTATTTTCAAGCGAGACAGAGCTGCGAGCGCAACGTCCTTTAAGGTTTGGCACACAATGGCCTTCGTTCAGGGAAATGACACACGCAAGCTAACGGAACATTAACAGTTAATATGATTTTATGAAGTGACTTATCACAACATGACACTGTTACGGCCATTAGCATAAGTTTCCTATCAGCGAGGGGAGATAGTGCTTTCACGCGGGGCGCTGGACGCTAGTTTACACTGAGATTTGATTAATGGCGAGGAAGAACGCGGAGCAACTTGAAGAGGCTTTTGATGTCATTGAGCGGGACAATGAGTAAATCAGCGGGTTTAAAGAGCCCTTTCAGAAACATCGCTCCCCTTCTCAAGGACACTTGAGCTTCAAATGCACACGGGGTTGAAGGTCATCGCGGATCAGGATTAAAAGCGCTCTTCACCTGGAGCCGATCCCGGTTTCGGGTTCGGACCCGCCTCCTGGTCCCGTCGGCGAGGTTCTCCCGAGCGCCAAAGTTCAACTTTGAATAGATTATAGAAGCGGAAAGTCTGGGAAAGTAGTCTGGAATCCGGCCTGTCATTTAAAAGAAACTTATTTCCTGTTTCCCTCAATACTAAAATTGCAGAAACACATATTCAATGTCTCGTGCTGTGATTTGTTCACTGCATTGACCCCCCTGTGCATTTTTCCCAGCAGGACAATTTAGAGAAAATGTCCCGTATGTTAAATGTGTCATCTACAGATTTCAACAGTCCTCCGATAGTCGGGAATTTCATTGGAATCTTTTATCGTCCATATTTGATATGGGTGTTAGACGTCAATGTTACTTGTGAGTGTGTGTGTGTGTGTGTGTGTGTGTGTGTGTGTGTGTGTGTGCGCACATGTCTGTACGTGTTAGTATACCAGAATCAGAATCAGAGAGCTTTATTTGTTCTCGGGGGGCAATTTGAGGGCACACGGGGCAGCATAGTAACCTAGAGCCGATCCAACATCGATAACTATATAAAATAAAGAGAAAATAAATGTATAAAATGAAAATAAAATCAATATATGAAATAAAAGGTAGAATGAAATAAAAAAATCAATATATGAAAAAAAAGATAAAATAAAAATAAAATCAATGTATGAAATAAAAGGTAAAATGAAAATAAAATCAATATTTGAAATAAAAGGTAAAATGAAAATAAAATCGATATATGAAAAAAAAGATAAAATAAAAATAAAATCAATGTATAAAATAATAGGTAAAATAGAAATAAAATCAATATGAAATAAAAGGTAAAATAAAAATGAAATCAATATATAAAATAAAAGGTAAAATAAAAATAAAATCAAATATATGAAATAAAAGGTAAAATAAAAATAAAATCAATATATGAAATAAAAAGTAAAATAAAAATAAAATCAAGATAAAGATATTGTAAAAATAAAAGCAAAAATAAAGTGAAGAATAAAGAGAAATGAACTCCAACATGTGTAAATTGACAGTACATCTGTGTAACTGGCTGTACTTCTGTACAGGAGTTGTAGATTGCTCACATTTAAGGATCTTCAATTTGGTTCGACAGCAAATTATTTTACGGATAACTGTTACACGCACACGCACACACACACACACACACACACACACACACAAAGAGACATAAGAGGAAATTTCAGCCAATTGTTTTGAAACCCAAGCGAATATACACAAACATGCAGACAGATAAGCAACTCTTAGCACAAACACTTAACACATGCACTTAGCACACACACACACACACACACACACACACACACACACACACACACACACACACACACACACGCACAACTGCGGAGGTTTTAGCCCCTCTGTTCTTACTTCCGTTGCCTTAATCCATGAACTCACTACAGTGGAAAGAAACCAAATGGCAAAATGTCCAAGTTCTGACAGAGCAGAGAGAAATTAAGTTGGACTTCCGCGTTCGGCAGATTTTATGACTTTTTCTTTTTTTTTTTTTGCGCTGCTGTTTGGGCTCAACAGTGATCAGATGAGGAAACTCGTGTTCATGCACCGTAAAGATGGTGGATATATATATATATATATATATATATATATATATATATATATATATCAGACCCAATCGTTTGACGGAAACCATCCCCTTTTTTCGGAGGGGGGTTGGGGAAGGGATTAGCGCATCCGTAACACAGAGTGACTTACTTTTCCCCCGTGAAGTGTTTGGCTGCAAGTGTTCCTTGGAGGGATTAGAAAAGACGCTCTCCTCCCCCCGCGTCGACACGGATCGGTAAAACCGGTTCTACCCACCGACTCTGGGCACAGAGACATAATCAGAAACCCAGAGGCGAGATAAGATAAGCGCAGGAGTAAACCTTATCGGTGTAAACGAAGCTGTTCGATATCTGTCCTTGGGGGAGAGAGGAGGAGGAGGTGAGATTGCATAAACCCAAATCAAACTTGGCTTCTCCGCGGACGTCATCGCTCGGACGTGCAGGCGGGAGGGAACTTTGCGGTTGCAAGAAGCCGGCGGTGTCAATCAACAGGAAGACAGGCCCAGGCGGGCTGAAAGACAATCCCTGTCTGACAGAAAACAAAGGTCTATTTTTGACAACAATGTTGTTTGCGGTGGCAACGGCGCCTGGGCTTTTAAACGATAAAAATCTACGCGGTCCCTCTTCTCGCCTGAGCGTCACCTACCTACATTTTCAAAAACAAAAAACCTGCGCGCCTTCATCCTGACTGGTGTGTCTGACTAAGGCCTTCAACGCTTCACGAGAGAGGAATCGCATTTTGGGAAAAGGTGACTGGCGAGGAGTGGGCCTGCAGGATATAGTAATTGATCTCACATCCTGCACGTATTAATAGTTGCTCACACGGATGCGATAATAAACCGCTATTATATTCAGTCCAGTAAAGAACGCGCCCATTGACCGGTGCCATGATTTTGTTCCGCACACCCCGGTTACCAGGCACTGCGAGGAAGCAGGAGGGACATTCTCGTTCCGCTCCCTAAATTTCATTTCATGAGTCACTCTAATGGGTAACAACGAGAGCGGCAGCGAAGCAGTCACATCTCGGTAACACCCCGCCTCGCAGACACACACACACACACACACACACACACACACACACACATACCTCCCGCCCTCCCCTCAGTCAGCCTCCCTCCATCACCGCGACTCCCTTTTCTTTTCTTTTTTTTTTTTCTTTTCCTCTCCGTCTCTCTCCAATGCAAAATAAGGCAGCACTAAAATAATCCTGTGAACAGTCACGTTTTTGCAAAACGAATGCAGGTACGGGGCGACGAATTCTCGAGAATTTCTTCAGAGGTTAAAAAAAAAAAGGGAAGACATGGGGGACACAGCCGGCATGAGCAAGCAGAGAGCTGCAGGATGGCCGGACGGGGCGGGGGTGCCCTTGGACTCTGGCTTTGCGCAATGCAAAATGATATGGAAGATTAGTTTTCATCTGAACCCACGCACGATGACTGTCTTTAAAAGCTGGAGATTTCGGTATTACTGATTGGGGTTGAAAGAAACCGTCATCTCCGTTTTAATATCCATGATTTATCTTGTGAAATGGAGCGAGATTACCATCGTTGTCTCCGATTTTCATTAATCCCCGGCTATTTGTGGCCACTAAGATGCGAACGTGCTCCTCTCTCGCAGATCACGTGACGCGCACAAAAGTCCTCTCGGCGACAGGCGTCAAGTTAGGGATGATCCGGGGCGGGGGGGGGCGGGGAGGGTGGTGGTGGTGGGGGGTTGGAGGGGCTACAAAAACCCCCCCGCCGGCTCCACGCCCGAACTGTTCAAACGCTCGCCCCGCACGCAGATTACTCCTTCACGCAACTGGCCAAAAATCCCAGGCCGCGGGAAATAACGTCAACGGAGGGAAAGCAGGACTCCGGCGAGCGGGGGGGTCATTCAATCATTCATTCATTCAATCATTCATTCATTCATTCATTCATTCATTCATTCATTCATTCATTCATTATCGAAAGCGCTTATCCGGTTGATCACAGGGCCACTTACAAAGACATCATGGAGAGACGTGCAGCCGTTCACTCGATCATCCACATTTTATAGACATGCAACCATTCATTCGGTCCTTCACATTTCATGTAGAGGCGCATAACTATTCACTCCGTCATTCACAAACCACAGAGAGAAGTGCAGCCGTTCACTCTTGTCATGCAAACATGCGATCGTTCACTCATTCACATTTCGGACGGAGACACGCAACCGTTCATCCTCTCGTCAATATGTCTCATGGAGACGCGTAGACGTTCACTCCGTCAATCAAAAGTCATATAGAGACATAGAATCATTCACATTTCACGAGGCGGAATAGATCCGTTCACCGTTGTCGTAAAGACATGCATAAATTCACTCTTTCATTCACATTTCATGCAGAGACATGCGACCGTTCAGGACGAATCAGGGTCTCCAACCAACCTCTCGCATGTCCTCGGACATGGAGACCCCGCTGAGAAAGGCCTCCTGTCGGAACCCAACCGAGGACCTTCTCGCCGTGAGGCAAGTTTGGAGAGAATAATAATCATAGAAGCTCGACAAATTAAAACGACATCCCGGTCAGGCAAACCCAACGCTGACGGCCCGATCCCCCCGGTTACTTGTATGTCGGGTTTTTTCATATCGGCAGAATTATTCTCCCTTTTTTTTTTATTTCCCTGATATTTCAGAATAATTCAGACGCGGTTTCATTCAGCCGGGTGCTGGGAGGAGGTTGTGGGAATTTAGTTGAGTCATTTAGTTTGTGTGTCAGAACCCGTAGCTCTTGGACAGGGGCACCAAAGATAATAAAGTAAAATTAAATTTCACAGCGACGGCTGTAGAAAAGAAGGAGAGGAAGAAAGAACACGGCAAAAGTGTCCATTTCAGGCTTGTCACATTATTATTTGTGCAGAAAGGTGACATTAAAACAGAGCGTGGATGTAGGTGTGTTATCTTTACACCTTGTTTACACGTGCAGGTGATTTAGAAATAATCATTAGAGCTAAAATAACTGAAAACTCATCTGGAATATTTTTTGGGGGAGGGTAGATTTGAATGGTTCGCTGTACGACTGGCTGAAATGAGGTCAATTAGCAATTCTGCAATTAGCAAGAGGCAGGGCAGCTGATAATCATCCTAGCAAGCAACACATTACATACGTGAGACGACGGCACGTTTTAAAACATGGGATTGTTTTTTTTCGCGGATTTCCCGACTCTCAAAAGCAACGTCCGTGTTTCAGAACCCGCCACAACGTGGAGCAACGATCTACCGAACAAGCTAGGTGCGCCCGGGCCGCGGATTAGCGAGACGGTAAGTGTATCCGCTCGCTGCTACTCGCTAAAGTGATGCTAGGACAGCGGTCAGAGTCGACACGCCCCCACGAAGACGCCGTAAGAAAACATTTGCGCTTGCGGTAATTAATGACGCATCCTTCGACATGTGATGTTATTTTGTGGCGTGTTTTAAAGTGAATGACCCGTTGCGGCCGTTCAGTTTTTCAGTGAACAGATGCGACTTTCGGGAACAGCAGAGATTTCGCCTCCCGGTTGCTAACTAGCCGCCGCCTAGCCGTTCTTTCTGGCGTCGTCCCTTTTTTTTCCCCTGAAGCCGTCAGTAATCGTGATGAACCAAACGAAATTCTCCCTCCGGCGCGTTCGTTAGCGGGCGAATGAGGGTGTGAAAACACCTCACATCAGTAGGACTTATTTATTTAAAATAAATAAAAGCTGAAAGAAAGGAAAAGTGTCAAAAATATTCCATTTGAGCCGTCATGGACTCCTATGCAGCATCACCTGTGCTGACATCACAACAGAAAAACAAGAAAAGTCAATTACAGGATAAGCATTCAATACCTGCTTACTCATATCCTTAAATATTTTGCATTTTTTTTGTTAAGTTACTGTTGTTTTCTTCATAATGATCTTCTTCCTGGCAACCATGACGTCAGAGAGCGGGAAAAATATTTCCCCCCCCGCTAGCAACAGCATACCATTGAAAACAATGAGACATCATTTGAGAAATGTAAGGAAATAATATTAATCATTTTCGAGAAAGTGATTAGACATCGCGCCACATCATGCCGCCTGAAATATGTGAGATAAACCGTGGGCAAGTTTCCTCCAGAAAGGATTACCTTTAAATATCAGTTCCTTTGAGGATTAAATGTGACAATTATCTGCCTGTCTATCCCACAAATACTAACAAAAGTTACCAAAGAATAGAAACACCATATATATATATATATATATATATATATGTATATATATATATATATATATATATATGTGTGTGTGTGTGAGATCGGAAGAGCG
>CAAKHD010013683.1:44968-72012 GCA_901007705.1 Fistularia tabacaria | reverse complement strand
GCTGAGCTAAAACTGTCTGTGTGTGTGTGTGTGTGTGTGTGTGTGAAAAGTAAGAAAATGGAAGGTGGCATTGAAGGAAGCCTCTTGCTGGTAGACTGTGAAGATTGTGAGAGTGACTGTGACTATGAGAGTTGTGGAACATTTGAAGAAGGTTCAGTCGCTGGGAGTTTTCAAGAGCTGTGTTTAGTGTAGGCATGAAAAGAAAAAGTTCTCCTCCAGGAGAACCAGTCACTCATGATTTCATCCACTCATCCTGCTCTCAGGGTGGTCATCAGGCTTGAGAACATCTGAGCTGTTCCAAACAATCAAGACGGGAGAGAAAATCTTTTCTTGTAGATCGAAAATATTTCATTTTTTTCCTGAGTCACATGAAGGACAAGGTTCTCAGGGCTCCAGGTCCTGGTCATCTTTCCTCACCCTGCTTCGGGGCAAATCGACACATTTGGTTCCTTGTAAGGCTCCATCCACAACATCATCCTCATCCTCATCATCTTCATCCACGGCCACCTGGAGATCCAAGCCCTGTTTCAGAGTCAGCTGTGTTGTCCGTTTCTCCACACGTCCTCCACATACAGAGGAATGGAGAAGACGTTTCTCACATTCCCACAGTGACATGAAGTTAACGCAATTGTAATAATGATTTGCACAATCAACATTCAACCATAAAGTCTGAAGTTCACGCAGATAAATCCTTCTGGTGCTGAGGTGGAAGGATGACGGAGATGTAAGAATTTCTCCACTCCGATCTCAGATCTGTGCTTCCATTTCATGAAACATCCAGAATCCAGTTGACATGTTAATTCTCACAGCGAGTACCACTTAGCATGTAGCATGCAGCCTGTGTGTGTGAACTGTGACCTCTGAATGTCTGCTCGGGTTCCTCAGATGTTCACCCTTCTTCCTCAAAGTGTCCATCGATCAGCGGATCAGTGGTTTCTGTTCCAGATGCAGCTGCACGGCGCTTTGATGTGTGCCTGCGTCCTGTCAATCGTGCTGATTGACAGCAGCGTGGATGGACTCAGGGCTCTTCAGGTCAGCACACACACACACACACACACACACACACACACACACACACACACACACACACACACACACACACGCACGGATAAAACTAATCAAATTCAGACAGGAGGCTCTGCCTCTGGTTTCCTCCTGAAGCTTCTGGTGATCCGTCATCTTCAACGCTCTTCTGTGGTCTTCACCTTTTTCTGAAACTGTCAATCAAGGTGAATCATGTGACCCCAGGTGTTTGTCCGTAGACGAAGCCAAAGGTCAGCTCTTCTCTAGCGTGACAAAGTCCCACACTTTCCACCGTCCGGTCTTCTCCATCTCCCGGTCTCTTCCACGTTCCCTCCGTCTCTGAGGCCCGCGCTGTTGTCCCGGCCGGTCTTTGACCGAAGGCCTCGTTCAGTCCCTTTGTCCTTCATGAGGCAGCCGGTTGGTCAGGAGCCAGAAGATCCTCTCTGCGACTGGAATGCCAGCAAAAGGGAACCTTCGGCCTCAGCCGGCCTGAAGGTCAAAGGTCACTGTTGAGAAACACAATCCCCTCACGCGGGAGGATCTTCTCCAGCTTCAGCGCCAAAACAAGCTCCACGCCCGTCGATCAGCTGTGGGACCAGCGTGAGGCAGCGGGTCTGTTTGGTCTGGAGGACATCCGAGCACCTGAGACGCCGCGGGCCGCTGGCTGAACAGGAAGTCCACGCCCGCTCGCCGCCGGAGACGTGATGTCACCGATGATGTGTGAAAACAACAGAGGATGGAGAGGCCTCCGAGAAGATCGTGTTTCAGGGCTACGACCGATGCGGCTCTCCTGCCTCGGGCCTGGAGCCAGAGGTCACGCAAACACTGGAGCCCGTGAGAATGTTCTCAGCGCGGCTAACTGTGGACGGCTTCTTCAGAAGAAGAAACAACTTCAGAAGAGTCACGTCATTCTTCGGTTTGTCTCTGGAACATTAGAAGAAGGTGGTCTCCACAGCCCAGGAGCTCTCCTGTCAGATCCCCTAGGAACGGTTCCAGTGACACTCTCAGCGTCTCAAGAAGTTATTTGCTCCGGTTAGAAGATCATAAATGTGATCTCGGACCAAATGTTCTCAGGACGTCGTGAGAGGAGTAAGATGAGTCTCACATGAGGACGGATCTCATTCGTTCTCAGGTCCCTGTTGAAGGTCTCGAAGGTCATTCTTTTCACATGGCTTCGTTCCAGACTTCTCTCTGGAGAAACATGGCATGAACCAGACACTCTCCAAAGAACTGATAAAAAAAAGTTTCAGGTCAGAAGATCCAGACAAAATGAACATCAGCGGGTATCAAGAATGAGGTGTGAGGAAGATGATTCCCAGAGCAGTCCACGATGCCTGCCTATCCCAGAGTTCACTCCCACTTCTAAACACAAATATTCATTTTCCGTTCATTTCCTCAGAACCTGAGCTGATGACTCGTTCAAGGGTGAGCAATGAGTTGAGGTCAAACGCTGGACCTCCTTCCAACGGCATCTCCGCTCGCATCCCTGCCCAGCGCTGAGCCTGTCCACCATGTGTGTTCCAGCCCGTGGACCGGCCCCTTTCCAAGCCCGGGCCGCAGACAGCAGAGGGCCTTCCGGAGAAGTTGTTCCCGAAGGTGAAGGCGGAGAACGGCGTCTTGGAGCCGAAGAGGAAGAGAAGTTTCCCCGGAATCAACGTGCCGCTGGACCGCCTGTCGGTCGCCATGGCAACCAAGCAGACCGCGAAGGGGTGGGTAGACCTACGCCGTCGCTCGGGTCGGAACCCGACCTTCACCCTTCAAACCCGCGCGTTGTCTTTGGGTTGCAGGAAGACGGTCTCGTCACCAAGGCGACGGTTGGGTCCTCCTCCGGTGGACAGGATGGGGATGAGCCGACTGCCCGGCGGCAGAGGATAGACCTCGTCTGGGCCCTAAGCTGATCATTAAACCTGCTTTCACACACACGTTGACTCCCTCTTGCTTTACACCCATTTGAAGAACATCTGCTGTGAATTCTCAGTTGGACTGGAGCTGCCAGGAGAACCATCCTGGAACATCTGCAAGAGCAAGGCGAGGATTCAACCGCTCGTCCCGAGGACGAACCCCTCATCCTTCTCTGACGGGTGGTGGAGGAGCTTCTGCCTCATCCCCTCTCCAAAGACGTCGGCTGGATTTTCTGAAGGAGGTCTGGAATCACAGCGGGGAGGTTTTCTCACAAGGAAACTCAAGGACTTTCCTGTTGACTTCTCTCCTAGAAAACCCCCTGGTCTCCTGGAATCCTTTGGAGTTTCCTGGATGGATTCGGTCGGTATTCTTCAGAGCAGCGGTTTCTTCACAACAGTTTAAAATCTGACCAGATGTTCCCGTGGAGAGGGCGGGTGTCCTGGCGGCAAGCGTCCTCGACGTGCAGGTCTCCACTCACATCATCCACCGCTGCTGCTTCTTCTTGGTTATCTAGGGTCCATAAATCAATGATTGATAACGAACGCGGATTCTCCTTCAAGAACACAATTAAAACCAGGAAGATACGAGTTCTCTGATCTCTGAAGACTTTGAGGAAACAGAAGCTCCTTCGGGTTGAATCTCTGACTCCAGTCCAGAAGGTCCTCTCTGGTCACACCGGGGTCCCGGATGGCTACAGAGATCCAATCGGATCCTGGCCCGGGGTCCTGACCTTCACCCTTCCATTAAAAGTTTAGAACCACAATGAAGACAAAGGAGCCCGTGGTGAAAAATGCAGGTTGTCCTTTAATGACCCAGAAATGTTCTAAACGTCATCTGGTTCCACGGAGGCACGACCGGGTCTGTCCGGGTCATACGGCAGCGACAAAACACTAAAACAGAAGAGAATAAATCCTACGGGGGTTAAAATCAGAGCGGCATCCGGTTCCCCTCCACGCTGATCTTCACGGCATGGCCCGTCTTCGTCAGGCGTCGGATGTCTGCAAATCTGCGCATCTGCTTGTCCACGCGGGACAAACCCTTCTTCACCGGGCCCTGGGGACAGAGCACAACGGGTCACACAACGCGTCGCACAACGCACAACCTCCTCCAAGTCCACCAGCAAACACCGCACGGGCGCACAGGAACATGTCTGAATACCTGACCCCTGACCCCTGCCTCCATCTACAGCCTCCAATGCTCCCCTCCTCAGTGGTCTCCAAGGTTCCTCAGGTTCACACCGGTGTCCTCCGGCCGGACCGGGGTCAGAGTGAGTGTTGGTCGGGGGTCTCAGCCTGTGAGCGTGAGCTCCGACCCAGATGGGGACAGCCGGTGCCATTTCAACCAGCTGGGAGCTTCGCACTGATGACATCACAGCTTCTATCCACACAGCTTCTCAGCTTCTCCTGTGTGACAACTTCCCCTCACAGGGCCACTCCCCCCTCTGCAACAGCTAATCAAGCTTTTCTCATTCAGACACACACACACAGACACCCGTTCGGGACCGAGTGTGTCCTAACAAGGACACACACCCACGGCCATCACACAATAATGGCACATCACCGCGGGTGCTAATGCTAACAGCTAGCAACATCTCACAGTAGCTCGTAATAGTTTACTCAAGCACGGCAGGCAGGCTACCTACTAGCTGTCCAAGAGTTTATTTTACCAAGGTAGGCTAGCAATATGCTAAGTGTCCTAGAGCGTATTTTAACAAGAAGGGCTAGCTATTTGCTAGCTGTGACGCTGGTGTAAACAAAAAAGGTCATTGGTCAACCAGGCCTTCACAAGAGACTCGCTGACGTTGCTCACTCTAACCCTGTGGGAACGATAAGGTGAAGGTCCAAAGGCTTTTGATGTCAGACTCTTCTTCAGTGGTGTCGTGGCGGGCCATCCAGGCATCGTCTCCTCCGAGCCTTTGAAACCATGGCGACAGTAAACAGGTGAGGCCGGTTTGCTGTGAAGGAGCGGACGTCCTCCCGACCCACCTTGTTTAAGGGCGCGGTGGCGACACACATGCGCACTTCTGACACACAATGAACGCGTCGGGCGACACACTGAGACCCCGCAGGCTGCTGATCCGAGGACAGCCTCACGAGGCCGGAGACAACCTGCATGTCATCCACTACTACGTGCACATTGTTCAGCGCAGGCACAGAATCACACAGCAGCAGAACCGGTTCGGGGCCGATCAGGGGCTCAATCACATCCACAGGGGACACAACAACCTCCACTGAGGCCACACACACACACACACACACACACACACACACACACACACACACACACCTTCAGGACAGCCACCAGAGCCCCCAGATCATCAAGAGCGTGCACGGATTTTCTCTCCTGGTCCCAGCCTTTATGGTTCTCAGGACCTGGGTTCGTTCCCATCAGGTCTAGGACGGTTTCTTCTCATGGCTCTTCAGCTGCATCTAGGGTTTTTGGACGTTCCATCAGCTGATTAAACATCTGATATTCAACCCTGGCAGTGAAAACATGCATGCCCGTGGCTCAGCATGAACAACCCTGACCTTCTGGGACAGGATATGACATCGCAGGCCTTCCAGTGACACCACTGTACCGGCTGACGGGGTGATGGAGATGCGGTTTTCCACTGACATCATAGCATCCAGAGTTTGTCCGTGTGCTTACACACACAGGGTGACGGCGACGCTGTGGTCGGCTGCACAGCATCCAAAGTTGTATAAGAGCGCAGACAGCGCAGGGGCTCACGATGAACTCTTCGGGCGATAACTTCCGCCCCTGGAGGCTCGTGATCCGAGGCCAGCCCAACCAGGAAGGAGATAGTCCTCGGGTCATCTGCTACTACGTCTACTTTTTCCGTATAATTCACATCATCGCGAGGCAGCGGAACAATCACGGAGGTAACCCCGGCAACGGCAACAATGGCAACAACCAAAACGTCAACTGAAGGAGGTTGAAGGCACTCGCAGACCAAACGGCCGCTCCTCCATGACGGCAGGATGCCTTGTGACAGCCCGCGTCAGAGGTCAGAAGTCACGGCCGAACCCATCCGCTGACAAACCCTCTGTGACGCCGAAGAGGCCACGCGACCCCTGCAGTAAGGCCTCAGACGGGACGACCTCCTCGAGAAGCTCTTCCCTGTGGACGTCCGTAAAGGACCATTTACTGCTCGGGTCCCCTTGCCTAAAGGGAATCTACCCTGAGCTCTGAAGCTAAGTATGTAAATAAACAGTTACATGGTGTAAACTCCCTCCGTCTCCAGGATACTTTGAGTTGTCTAGAGATCACGTATCTGAGGAGGGGAGGACCCCACGCCAGGTGCGGCTTCTCTCCGGTTGATGCTTTCATATGACTTTTGACCCCTGCACACTCACCCTGCTGGACTCCATCTCCACGTTCCACTTGGGTCGGACCACGTAGTCTTTGTTGGACGGCATGGGCACTCGAGCTCGAGCGCAGAAGCCTGGGTCTCCGGGTCGCAGGGCTCTGAGACACACACACACACACACACACACAGGTATAGATCCTGCTGGTAGGACGTGGTGATCCCAGATGTTGTGACTTGGAGATTACTTACTTCTCCTCCCCGGTCAGCTGCTTCTCCAGGTCTCTGCGAGGCGTCTGTCCCCCTGAGCTGAGGAGACAGCAAAGTACCATCAGGGTTGACCTTCAGAGTGGCCTGGACCTCCATGCTGTTACAGTCATTCTCAGCAGTTAGTCCACAGCTCAGAACCACAACCCTCTACCAGTGGTATCTGACAGTGTGGGAGGTCAAAGGTCGTGACCATGCAGCGAAGCTTAAGCAGCATGAAGCCCATCAGACCGACCTCCTGAACTCCATAACACGGCAGGTTTCTGGCCGCCTGAACTTCATGGTCAGCTTTCCTCTACACGATACATTGATTTATTTATTTCTCATCTGGCCTGCACTGCATCTCAGGGTTCGGGCCTGGACTGGAGTCCTGGGCTGACGCTCGGAGCCAAACGGTGGCATCTGAACGTGACGCTCCGCTATGACGGACCCACATGAAACAGCTCCGTGGGCTCCCGATACCTTCATGAAGAATGCTCAAGGTTCTCCAGGACAAACCAGGACCTGAGTGGGTGTGTGCGGGTATCTCCTCTCACGGCCTTGTTTGCCAGCGTTCAGCCTGAGCAGACCGCCGCTCCCCTCAGCTTCCATGATTGTGGAACAACCATTCAACACCTTTGACCTGTACTCCAACCTCGAGGCATCTGCTCAGCCACAGACCAGGGGGACCTGCAGACCAGGACCAGGGTTCTCTGTCCTGTGGAGGTCCGATCTGCGCTTTTCGAGGACCGACAGCCTGCCCGATGGTGGAACCACCGCAGGAGCCCAGGAGGTACGAGCCTGTGAGGACCTTCATCGCATCCACTTCAAACTAATCCATGCATTTGATGACTAGACCTGATTGGTGGAGAGAAGACATCGGGTTCCTGCGCTCTCTCCACCTTCTGAGGCTGACTGGGGGAGGAGAGATGGATGGAAGACAGCAAAGAACAAGGAGAGCACAGACCAGGAGAAAACATCTGATGACGAAGAGGATGAGTGAGGAGTTATGAGGGCCTTATGAAGGGGAAGAAGCTCCAGCGGGTTTGTTATCTCCAGTCACTGCAGAAGCTTTTTGGAATTTGAACATCTGCGGAGGTTCACTGAGCCCCTGGCAGCACAGGGCCTTTTTCTGCGATCTAAAGCCACGTCTGTTTATATTATGGGACCTTCCAAAGGAAAGGTCTTCACCATAACTGGAGCGGAAATGAGTCGAATCATCAGGTCCCATCTCGGTCCTGCTCAAAAGTTCAGCAGGAAGTCGCCTGCTCCGGCAGGGCAA
This sequence comes from Fistularia tabacaria, assembly GCA_901007705.1. Lineage (NCBI taxonomy): Eukaryota > Metazoa > Chordata > Actinopteri > Syngnathiformes > Fistulariidae > Fistularia > Fistularia tabacaria. The sequence continues at coordinate 64,252 of CAAKHD010013683.1, read as the reverse complement.
CATCGAAAACAACTGTTGGCCTCATTGTTCCTCAGCAACGTCACAGGACTGGTTCCATAACAATGGAGGATGAAGCAGAACCCGTACCTCAGTCTTCTTCTCTGAGGCATCTGCTGGTCCAGGTCCCTCTGCTGGCGTTCCTCTCGTGTCATCCCTTTGTAGTTCGACGTCAAGCCGAAGATGGGCCGCGACCACTCGTCTGCAACGACACGGCGTTCCGCATCAGACCTCCGGGACTGAGGGGAACGGATACCGTTTCCATCACCTCTCAAACTGAACACAGCCTGGACCGTGGAGGTCTTCAAACCATCCGCTGGAACCTCTGCCGTTTGGGTCAGAGGTTCTCTTACGTCTCTGCAAGAAGCTGGTGGGTCTTACTGATGAGCTTGAGGGCCAGGTCTTTGTTGGGTCGAGACTCCTTGGGATGTTTGTAGAGGAACATCACGGCCCGGCCGATGCCGCTGTGCTTCAGCGTCTCCTGGCTAACGCTGGGCAGCTGCGGCAGGAGACACGGGTGAGGAGGACAAACGAACCAGCTCCCGGTTGGGAGCGTGCCCGGTTCCTTGCCTGTGGGCTTACCTCCTGTAGAATCCTGAGTAGCTCCTCTCTGATGCGGAGAGCGGGCAGAGATTTGTCGGGCAGGGGGCTGATCCACTCTTTGATGGCCGACATCACGCCGCTGTCGATGAAGGTCTCCTTCAGGTCCTGCCTGAGTGAGGCGACAGACACAGCTCAGCGGATTGAAGACGGCGCCCAGGTACCTGAGATGTTCCTCTTACTTCTTCAGGTGCATTACGACCTGCGGCAGCAGCGTCAGTTTCTTCAGCGCCGGTTTCTTCTGGCTGTTCAGAGTTCGATCCTCCTGTGGAGCAGAGGCCGGGCCGGTTGGGTCAGGGGTCACTCTGGACTCGCCATAAGAAGGTTAGAACTGGGGCTTTTCTTCTGACCCACCTCTGCGGCTTCGTTCATCTTGGTGATCATGGCGCTGACCACGTCATCCGCATCACTGATGAAGGTCCCTCCATCGCGGTGACGCCTCTTCTTGCTGTTCATGGCCTTCTTCCGAGCAAGCATGATGTCAAAGTCTGACATGAAGCTGGTGCTGGACGTGCGCATACACACACACCATTAGGAGAAAGTTCTTCCTCTCAAACAGACATGGGTGGAGAAGCAATGGTGCTGCTGGTCACATCTTTGAGCTCAGCCCACTGCTGTGGAACAGCAGAACCAAAGCCTCATTCCCACAAACCATCTAGCGATGTGCTGAGAGAAGATTGTCCATGTCAGCTTACTCCTGACCGCCACGGTCCACGCCCTCGTCAGAATCCGACTCCTCCTGCAGCTGCTGCTTCTGTCTGGCCGCCTCCTTGTCCTCCAGGTCCTCCTGGTTGAAACCCTGCACAACACGGTCACCCATTGAACCCAGTCTGATATCTGGAGCCCCTTCAAGCACCCGAACCCCGTCCAGGCCGGAGGTTCTTTGAAGGACCGACAGTCATGTGACCTCCAGTTTGTATACCAGTCCATTGACGGTCGAGCTCTGCTGGCTCAGACGGGAGGTCAGAGGACTTCGGCAGACTGCTGGCAGCTAAAGTCACATTAGTCTGGATATCAGAGATCCTTCAATGGTGGCATCAGCTGAGGAGCTACAGTATCAGGCTTGGTTGCGGACCACCGGCTACCAGCAGACCGACTGAGGTCACTGTTCACTCACCGTGAACTCCTCCTCTTCATCTCCAGACTCTCCAAAGATGTCAGCGATCATCTTCCTGGGGAGGCACAGGGGTCAAAGGTCACAACAGCCTGTCCACCAGCATCCCATCAACAAGGTTGTGTTTTATTCATCTCTGGACACGAAATGATCCAAGGACCCCCCCGGGATAGTCTGGAACCCGGTTTGTCTCCAAACCGGTTCTCAAGTCCACTGCAAAGAGGTTTGATTTGACAATATGCCAGAATGGGTGTCTGCTTCCTGGCTCTCTGGTGCTGAGAGGGTTCTGTGTCTCCAGAGCGAAATCACAACTCTACGTTTACATGTGCACCTCCTGCTAGTACTGTTTCCATCTCTGCTATTTCCTGTTCTGCCTTTGTCTACCATCTGTCCTCACTGGACAGCAAAGTAGGCCTTCCGTCGTACAGGGCAGGAAACCTGTCTCCGTACGGATGAACCTCATTCATTCATCTGAACTCACTCCTCCTCGTCTCCCGAGTCGCTGTCACTGCCGAAAAGCGCCTTCTCATCCTTCTTGTCCGCCGCCGTTTTCGAGCGCTCGTCGTCACTCCCGCTGTCGGAGCCCAACTCCCTCAGTTTGGCCGCCAGGCTCTTGTCGGGTCCGGCCGAACCGTCGTCGCTGTCGGAGTTGTCATCGGAAACGGCCCGGCTTCTCTTCACTGGGGAAAACAGAACGGGGTCACTGTGCAGGCCGGGCGCCCACCCTCTGGTCCGAGGAAGCGGGACAGCTTGGTTCTCTTCAAGGTCCGGATACAAGCTTCATGGACTTGAAAACAAATACTAAACTGAAGAACTGAGAGCTGGACCTGCAAAGGTCTTCAAGAAAGGGATTGGTGTAATCCAGAGCTATGGGTATCTTTGTCCTTGGAGGCTCTCCAAAGTACCCACAGCTCAGGGAAGTTCTCCAGTAAAGATTTGCTTCCCCGGTTATTCGGTCAACTGAACAAGCAAGCATACACACACGGCGGTTGGCCTTCAGGTCACCTGGCTGTTCGCTGGCGCCCTCGTCCTCGTCCTCGCTGTCTGACAGGATGGCCTTCTTCCTCTTCACTGCACACACACCGCAAGCATCGGTTAGATTATTGAATATTGGGAACCCGCCGGCGGTCATCGGTCCGTACCCGGCTTATCCTCCTCGTCACTGTTGTCTCTGGCCACTTCCTCCTGCTCTTTGTTACCTCCCGTTGCCCCCTGGGCCGCCCCTCCGCCCTCCTCTTCGCTGTCGGACTGCATCACCGCCTTCCACTTGCCCCCGCCTCCGTCCTCTTCCGCCACCTGTTTCTGCTCCTCCTCCGAGTCTATCTGTGCTACCTCACGTCTGCTGGGCGCCTCCTTGTTGGAGTCACTGGAGCGGTGGCCAGGGGACACCGCTGGCTTCGCGCCCTCCTTGTCTGAGTCACTGTCCGCAGGCGCTTTGGCTCCGCCCTCCAAATCCAAGCTGCTGCCCCTGCGCTTGGGGGGGGACCCGACCTCCCCCTCATTGTCCGAGGCGTTTTTGAGCGGGGACGACGCCTCCTCGTTGTCTGACGCGCTTCCCCCGCGTTTGGCCGCCGACTCGTCGTCACTCTCGGGTCTCGGGGCTTCGCCGTCCGAGTCGCTGGCGCCGCCGCCGCGGGCCTCGGCTTCCGAGTCGCTGTCGGCCCCTCGCCGCTCGCCGTCCGAGACGCTGGCCGCTCCGCTCGTCTCCATGGTGGGGGCGGCGTCCTCGGCATCCTCCTCATGGCTGCCTTCGTCCTACAGAGAACGTTCAAAGAAAACTTTAGCGGTACGTCCCCGCACAAAAGGAAAGTTAAGGGATTGAGGATTAGGATGAAAGCAGCTCAGCCAAAGGGCCCATCAAGGACATTAACATCAAGCTAAACCCTACATTAACATCAAGCTAAACCCTTACGTGAAAGAGGTCCTCCAATGACGATGGAGGACCTCACACACAGTATGTCCTCAGATGTGACTGCATCTTAGAGGGTTAAATGTTCAGATGTTTGAGTTCTGCTTTGTTGAGAAATGTGGAGATCAGAAGCAGAAGTTGTAGACACATCGACTGACGGATAAACTGTTAAACTGACGGGACATGGAAAACTAAGAGTTCAGAGACAGATGTTCGAATGGAGGGCAGCGGCTTTCTCTCCTTTCTGCCTTTGACGTGCTTCCTCAGTCTAACTCACCAGAACAAGCGTCTGATTGCCCCGCGGATAAATAAAGCTTGTCTGATTGTGAGACGGCTCCCGGGTGGGAAAGGATGTCCATGGTGATCTCATGTGTTTGCTTCTGTTTCAGGAGCTCCTCACCTCAGACTGATGAGTGTCGCTCCTCATTTCCTCGCCATCAGACGCAGGGTGTTCATCCTGAACTGGAGTGCAGCCGCCATCATCTGCAGAACATGGTAAACGTCTTTGTCTAAAGTCTAGATTTTCAGCTCCAAAGAACAGGTGGAATCACAAGATGGTGCTCAGAGATCAAAACAACGTCAACCCAGTTGCCATGCTCAACTCCCAGGAGAAGGCAAGCAGAGGGAGCTTTGGGGACTACACATTAATGAAGGTCCACTGAAGACATGGTAAGTGGAGCTTCCTGGAGGAAACTATAAAAAAAAGGAAAACGCCTTCCTCTTTAATACTGGCATGAAGGTCCCTGTAGATCCCTCCGTCAAACACCCCAGAACCCTGCATCAACGTGGATCCTTAGAGTTCGAGAGGAGCGTCACTTCAATACCGGAGGGGTTTTTCGGGTTTATTAGAACGAACACACACACACACACACACACACACACACACACACAGGCGGCGGACACCGAAACATGCACCCTCAGTAGCGGGTCGGGTTTGTAGTTTCCAAGCAGAAAGTAAGCGAGGTTAGGCCGGAGGTAGGTCAGAGGCTACCAGAAATGAGACTCTTCCTTTGAATACTCGAATAAATCATTCTTTAAGTCTTATCGAACTAAAGTGTGTCTTTAAGCCAGCAGGAAGGAACATAAACAAAGCCCTCCACGGAGGCCGGATCGGATGCTAGCACGCCTGGCGTGGCTAACAAGCTAACAGCCCAGGGCTACGAGGGCCTCCCGGTTGTCACTGACGACCCCGGGTCTGTCAGCCTCCTTTGCCGGGAGAGGGTCCCTTCGGGGGGCGACAAACAGCGCTTTGGACGCCGGCTTCGCCCGCCCGGACCCCGGGGAAGGACCGCGGAGTTGACCCCCGAGCAGGAAACAAACCCCCCTACCGGAGCGGCTCCCGGACATGAATTCGTCATCTTCTCCGTCCATTCTGTCAGACGAGGCCAAATCCCGAGCTGAGGCGGCCGGGGAGACGCGCTGCTTCTCAACTAAATACGAAAGAAAAAATTAATGGCAACTAAATAAGGCTGTGGGCGGAGGCTAACGCGGCTAGCTGGCCCGGCTCGTCCAAAATGGAGCTACTGCGTCATTTGCGCAGGCGCAGCCGCTCTGTGATGACGTCATCGGGTGACGGGTTGTTTACAGGAAGTGGCGCCAGTATAAATGGCGGACGTCATCGTATGACGACAGGTTCTATCCCGGGTTCATCTCCCCCAGTTGGGAGACTCGTCCTTAGACAGGACAGGAATCAGCCCCCGGCTCTTACTGAATTCCGTCCCCCGCGGGATCCTATCCGTCCACCCCTGTGTGCTCGTTGTTACGTGTTTCCCCTTAAAAGCGTCGTCGTCCACCGTGTGTGAGCGCCCTTGGGTTTGCCGGCCGTCAGTTTTCTCCTTGGGAACTGACCCCTGGAGGTCCAATGAAAATGCTCTTCCGGTCCGGGGCCGCTCCTCTGAAACGGCTTCCAGACGAGCGTGCAGGGACATACGTGATGTTACGGGGACATACGTGGGGCTCTGGAGACATATGTGACGTTCTGGTGATTGGCCTGAGTTGGAGACCAAGGTGAGCCCGTGAAATGAGGGGCTGCCAGTTTGACAGAAACAACACTCCCTGCTCACAGTTATGTTTTTTTTAATGTCGCTTTCTTATACAGACTCATGTCAGCAAAATGTAAAAATATTTACAACTAAGTGGTAGCATATAAATACAAGGTGCTTGTACTTTAGACCGGGAACAGAAGGATACTGTGGCACTTAAAGGATTTCTGCGAGTTCACCTTCAACTTCCTGCCATCTCCAGCGACTCCCGGAGAAGCCCGGCGAGAAACGCTGGCTGCAGTGTGAAGCGGGGGGAGCACAAATGTCCTGGGATCAGCTGGCGACTATAACGCCCCTTCGTCCATCATCATCTTCTTCTTTCTGGACTTCTTCTGCAGCTCCTCTTCTTCCGATCGTTTCCTTTTGGGCGACACATCCTCTACTTCCTGGACCTCCTCCATAGCATCCCACACCTCATTGTCACCGTCCTCCTCCTTCACCTCCAGGGTCGTTATCTCCTCCTGCTCCTCCGGGTCACGGCTGGAGAGCAGGACACAGTTAAGGCGGGACTTGAGATAGACCTTGTGGAGCAGCCGCCGGTCTTCCAGGCTGTGGATGCGCAAGAAGCGGTCCAGGCCGCAGGAGGCCACCACGGGCTGGGACGGGTGGCACTGCAGGCCACGCACGCTGCCAGCCGAGCCCTTCAGACAGCCACGGACCAGCCCCTTCCTCAGGTCCAGCATAGCCAGCTGACCCACGGAGTTCCCCACCACCACGCCGAAGCTGTTGGCCGGCAGCGACAGAGCCGTGAGAGGATGCTCGCCGAACTCCGCCTCCAGGACAGGGCGGCGCTGAGGTGTGGACGGGTCAAAGACATGGACCTGAAAGACAGGGAGGGACGTTAGAACCTACCAACCGGTGTTATCTGCTTTTCCTTCTTTTGTTTCCTACACCACAGAGCAGCATTTGGCAACACATGCTGTTGTCTGTGGAGGTTGTCAGTCTTCTGCGTTATGGACAGTTCTTGTCGTGGCAACCAGAATTTCTTCACTGGAGGACGGTTTCACCCCTCGTCGCAGAGGCTTCCTCAGCTCTGAAGCGGTGAAAGGAGACATTCACGTCCGGTTGCCACGACCAGAATAAAGCCTGTTCTATTCTCACATCAGATGCATCAACAAAGCTGTCCTGGTTTTGAGGTAGGTGGATGGAAGGGTGTGGACCGGGTCTCATCCCATGGTTCTGCTTCCCAGAGAGGCCAGTCAGACCGGAAGCGGCCCAGACCACCTTTATTTTATTATTTTGTGACCTTTATTGAACATATGAAATAGAAGCAAGCAAACATGACTGAATCCAATCGTACATCAATGACGTTTAACCGACAGGAGGAAACAAAGAATCCTATTTTGTACTCAGTCAAATCACTGTAAGCAAACAAGGAGAGTTGTGCGGAAAACAATGAATACATGGAGAAACAAACAAAAAGATATGACAATAGCAAAATAAAAGAATAAGCTAATAATAATAATAATGTATACTTTATTATCCCCCTGGGGAAATTGGTTCTCTGCATTGAAGCCATCATGGATGAACATGAGCAGTTGGGTGCCGCCTCTCAGCTCCGGGGGAGCAGTGAGGGCTTCAGCGTCTTTGCTCAGAAACAGTTCGACACACCAGGAGGAGCCGGGAATCGAACCAGGAACGTTCGGTTCCAAAGAATCGCCCTACCTCACGCGCCACGCCGACCCTATCATAAAGTGTATTCAGGGGATATCATTCTTAAAAAGGTCTATTATGGGTTTTTTTTCATGCCCTTTGAAGAAGGTGAAATCGGCCCAGACCCACCTGGTGGTATCCGGTGCAGGTGACCACCTTGTCGGAGTCCTTCAGGAAGGCCATGTCGCGGACCCAGTGCGGCCGCCGCAGGTCCAGCCAGTCGTCCCGCAGGTTCTTGGCGGTGAAGAGCGTTGCGTCTGGCCGCTGCAGGTCCCACACCTTTAGGCCCACGTCCTTCCCGCCGGTCGCCACGACGTGCGGCCGCGCGGGGTTCTGCCGCATTCGGCAAACGTGCTTCCCCGCGCTTAGCTCAACCGCGGGCTCCGCGGAGTCTTCCCGCCACAGCCGCAGCGCGCCGCCCTCTGCGCAGGTGACCAGCGCGGAGCCGCCGAGCGCCGCCAGCCCCACGAAGGGGCCGTCGGCCGGGTCCCCGCAGCGCCGCGCCTCGGTGAAGGCGCCCTTCTCGGTGCTAAAGGTCCTGACGGTCCCGTCCACGGCGGCCAGCAGCAGCTCGCTCTCCGCCGGGTCTCCCCAGCACATTGCGCGGACCTCGTGTCCGCGGCTCAGCTGCGTGGCGTCGCAGAAGTTAAAGGCCTGTTTCCGGGCCAGGCTGACCCCCTTCAGGATCCCGGTCTCCGAGCCGAGCCACACCGTGCACGGCCTGCTGCGGTCCGCCATGGCGCGTGGCTCCGCTGATCCGCGGCGCCGCTTGATCACGTCACGTCTACGTCATCGCCGGACAACGCTACGAACCAATTTGATGGGCACACAAACATGACGGATAGATCTCATCAAAATCAGGAAAAATTCTGTCCCCGAGAGGCAGTTGGAGGGCATATGGGGCAGCAGCTGCGCTCTGCATTTCTATTGTAACCGAGGTTTGACGAAAGTCGCTATTATATGGTAATGTTACACTATTATAAATATACCATGAGCAGAGTTCACCCGAGCTTTTGTGGGCAGAGAAGGCGCAGCGGAATGTCATCCTGAGGGGAGCCACTTCGAGGCCGGATTCAAGATATGGGGCTGGTCTTGAAGGATAGATAGTAAGGTTTACAGATTTAGAGATCAACCACAGTCTGAGCAAGAGCTACAAACAGTATCATATCATTTACATCACAGTATCATTTTTATCTTTTTTTTCCTTTAGCTGCTCCCTCCAGAGGTCAAAGCTAATCACCTGCCTCCATCCAACCCTCAGCGTCCTCACCCCTCACCCCTTACTTCCTATAAAAACGATAAACCTGACGTTTTCCTTGGAAATGTTCCTGACTTCACCTGTATCTTTGTCAGATGGGTGATCACCCACAGGAGACAGTGAAGATGGAGGTGTAAGGTTTATTGAAACAGATGTAACATTCAGGAATATTCAGTAGCATGGATTCACTATTTTACATTTTTTCTGAAAATAAAAGTGACTGAATTAAACACGGACAAAATTACTCACGGAGATAAAGTGGCTAAAATTCCTAAAAATCTAAAGTAACACTTTTCCCTTTCCTGAAATGAAGCTTAGCTTAGCATTAAGTCTAGAAGGTGACAGTGGTCTCTGCTTGAAGGCTCCCTAAATCAGTGATTTATCCTGACACACAGATACAGGAAGTGACCGCAGTCTTTGAGCGCGAACTTCCATCTGCACGTAGAAATGGCCTGAAGGAACGACAGAAAACCCACGGACTAAGAAGAATCTGTCCAATGTCCACCAACCCCGAAACAACACGTCCTCTGTAACTTCACTCCGTCTCTCCAGTAACTTCCAAGACAGACTTTGGACCACACCAGGAACCTTTCAAAGTCCCATCTAGCGTATTGAAGATGTAGCTGCAGTGTGACAGACACAACCGGGCCTGATTCAGGAGGAAGAGGAGGCTTCAGAGAAGTTTCTTCTCCGTCAGGAGCCAGACTGCTTGGAGAGGTTTCCTCTAGCACCACGAGAAGAACGGCTTGAATGTCAGGTCACATGATTGACTGATGGGACGACCTTTGACCTCCCTTTTGGCGATTCGACGACTAGAACACGGCCCTGGTGGTCTAGGACACACACACACATAGTGAGTTCAGTGTGACCAGCTGAGCGTCACACGTCATGTTGTGATGGAACCCCCTGGAAACAGTGTTCTGCAGGTCTGAGGCAGGGATGTTCCAAGGTAGAAACAGGAAGAGACATTGAGGGAAGCTCCGCCCCCTTTCCGGACTCGTTGCTGAGCCTTCCAGCGGTGGTTCCTCACCTCGTGAGCGCTGCCGCACGAGAGCTCACTGCTAACATTTAAATGTTTATTAAGAAGTGGCAAGCTAAGCTAGCGTGTGTGTGTGTGTGTGCGTGGCTAAGCTACGACGGTTAAAAAGGAGGACAGTAGAAGGTTCTCCTGTTCTGGCACTGACTCCAGCAGTAGAAGCCCAGAGCGCAGCAGCGGTTAGTGGTTAGTAGGACTCGATAATGAGGTGGTGTTTGACCTGGAGCCCACCAGAAGACGGTCTCCGCTCAGATATTACACCTTTAAAAACAGTCTGCTTCCAGCGGCTTCAACCCTTTTCACTCGTCCCTGTTTGTATGAAGAGAGGAGGTGAAATGATCGGATAGAATGTCATCAAGGCCCCAGTTTTCCAGCACATTTAGGAAAAACCATCAGAATGAAGAAGCTGTAAGGAAACGGATCTGGGGGTTGAAATGGAGGTGACCGTGTTCCTACGGGAAGATCTCAGACATCTGACTGGCGTCGACTTCCCGTGAAGCTGGAGATCCACTCCTCTGAACATCAGCGCCTCGGCCTTCCCTCCTCCTCCCCCTCCCCCCTCTCCTCCTCCTCCTCCCCTCCGCTGCGACTGAAGCGCCGCCTGGCGAGCTTCTCTGGGTCGTGAGACGCCATGTTGCTGAAATCTCGGAAAATGTCCTGAAATGTTGTGTCGTCTCCTGAGGGATCAAATAACTGTCAACATCTTGAAAGGTCAAAGGTCAGGGTATGCTGGGGGGGGGGGTACCGACTGACCTGCAGCTCCGAAGGCTCCGTCCGAGTCTCTCATCTCCTCGTTCATCCTCGCCATCCGGAGCCTGAAACAGACGAGAGAAGAAGCATGAAGGTCTGAAGACCAAATGCTTTAACAGGTCTGCCGAGCGACGCCTCCAGCGCAGAGTTTCTGTCCGCTTCATCTAAACACACGTGTGCGGCGTGTGTGTGACGCGCACAGACCGGAGATGGAGCTTCAGAAGCATTCGGGCACTCCTGCCACCCGCTGCTGGACATGAAGTCTTTCTGAAGCTACCGGACACAGAACAATGAGGAGGAGCTCCATCCACGGCTGGCACCAACTTGTCTCAATCCGACCGCAGTCACCGTCAGTCACTGTCACACCCTGAGTCTTGACAACAACCTACTTCTCATCAAAGCTATTTTAACAACACACACACACACACACACACATTGGGAGACTCACAGTGTGACGATGTCAGCGTGCTCGGTTTCCACCGCAATGGCCAGCGGGTCCTGTCCCCTTTCATCTGCTGCATACTGATTGGCTCCTCTTTTGAGCAGCAGACATACCTGTCTACAGCAGCCAATGAGAGCCGAGGTCAGGTGTGTGTGTGCGTGTGTGTGTGTTTTAGTGTGTGTACCCTGTGTGTCCGGCGGTGGCGGCGGCATGCAGGGCTCCCCGTCCTCTCCGGTCGCGGTGGTTGACGTTGGCTCCGTTCTGCAGCAGGAACTCACAGGCCAGCAGCGACCCCTGGTAGCAGGAACGAGACCCAGGTGAAAGTCACATGTTTGGGAGTCACGTGACTTCCTCCCCCGCCATGTCTCCTTGCTCACCCCGACAGCGGCGCCAATCAGGGCGCTGCGTCCGTCCTGCTCGTCGCTGCAGCCATTGACCTCTGCCCCCTGAGCCAAGGCCGCCGTCATGGCAACCAGGTCTCCTGCCATCGCCGCGTGATACAAGCGTCGTCCCGCCTCCTCTGGTGCTGTGACATCATCACACATACTCATCAGGACCAGGCCCCTCTCTGTCACCGGGGTAACGGACTACAAGTCCGGACTGGCGTTGGGCTTTGCTCTGATTCCCGAGGGTTTCATGACTTTCAAGGGTTCTCCAGACTCACGAGTGGCGGGGTCGCTCTGCACAAATCTCTTCTCCACGTACTTCTCCCTCACCCAGGTCTCCTTCTCCGCTCTGGAACAACAACAGTCCTGACGGGTTATCGACGGCTCGGCCCGCGACAGCATAATCCGTCCTCCGTTACCGCGGGCTGCCGGCGGTGGGTTTGATCCTCTCCGAACACCGAGCCTCGTAGATCCTGTTGATGACGTTGTTCCCCAGGACACACAGCAGCTGGGGACAAGACGGCAGCAGAAGACTCACCCTCACCTCAGCCTGTTTCCATGGAAACACGCTCCGGGCGGTTGCTTGCTCACCTTTAGCTGTTCGGCTTCCCAGGAGTCCAGAGTGAGGGACCGAACCTTGGACCGGTGGACGCCCAGGCTCCTGCAAACATCGACACTGGACATTTAACGCCCTTCCCACGGACGCTTCTCCACCAAAGCTTCTGAGATGAAGATGGGCACCTGTGGATCCCGGAGCACTGGATGCACACGGTGATTCCCAGGTTGATGGACGCCCAGCGAGGCTCCGCCTCCCCGCAATCGCAGCAGCGCTGGTTCCCGGCCCCCCCCAGGGCCACCGCCAGGGCCGGACGCTTCTGCAAGGGCGGGGTTGGGGAGGAGGGGGGGGCCGGCTCCTGGGGCTGGGAGAACACAACAAGAAGACACGTTGGACCTTCACCTACAGAGGTGTCAGGGATGGGGGCGGAGGAGGAGGTGCAGCCGGAGAGTGGTGGAGATAAAGGTGGTGGAGGAGGTATAAGTGGTGGAGGTGAAGGTGTTGGAGGAGGTTGAGGTGGTGTAAGTTCTGGAGGTGGCGGAGGAGGTTAATAGGAAGGGGGTGTGAGTGGTGGAGGTGTAAGTGTTTTCCAGGTTCCTGGTGTAGGTGAGGTTTCAGAGTCTGAAAGATCCTCCAGTAAAAAGGACCTGCACCTGAGGCAGGGTGTATGAAAGAAATACAGCAATGCCTGAGTCTTCTCAGATAGTTCGCCATCAAAGCCTCGAGAACCTAGAACACCTGGAGAACCTGGTTCCTCTGAGCACCTGCCTGCATCTGCTGGACATCCACCTGCTCTCTGTAGGCCTCATCAATGCTGCCGTGCACCGCCTGCAGCCACGACTGTCTGAGCTGCTCTGAGTCTGCCTGCAGAGCACAGCATCTGAGCAGCACACACACACACACACACACAGATTTACATGCATATACATACACACACACACGCACACACTCGCACGCTCGCACGCACACACACACACACTAGAGGTTGATGGTGATATGCAGCGTGTTTTATTTTCATTCTTGGACATTGTGTCGCTGTGTGTGTGTGTCTCCTACTTCTTCACAGACAGCAGTTCGAAGCAGAAGCGGCGGTCCACGTGCTCCAGAGGTTTGACGGCACACAGTCGCAGGTCCTCAAACAGAACCAGGACCTGGTTCTGTCAGAGAGTCCACAAAGTTCTGTCCATCATCTGAGCCGACCCGCTGGGTCCACAGAAGCCCCGCCTCACCTTGTGCGACTTCCTGTAGATCAGCCGATTGTCTCGTATGGAGAACCAGCATCTGGAAGCAGAGGAGACCTCAGACGACCCAAGACTCGACAGACCCGGATCTTCTGCCGCTGGCTTATCAGGAGGATCACAACCTCCGGCAATGACAGAGAGAGAAGATGAAGCCCCGAGGTTCTTCTTCTCTGCCGTTCCATTCACTACTGAAGCCAAAGAAACCTTAAGATCGAACCTCTTCCAGGTCTTGGGTTTCCTCCTTGAGCGCTTGAAGAGGAAGCCCTGGATGATGTCCCCGCTGCCAGGAGACGGACCCACCATTGTCTCTCCTGAGGCGTCCTGGAAGACCACAGCGTCCACGGACTCAGAAACTCCGACTGAACACACACACACGCACGCACACGCACGCACACACACGCACACACGCACACACACGCACACACACACAGGAGTGAAGGGAGGAGTGCTAACTCTCTGCTGCACCAGCAGGTGGTGGTTCTCCAGATCCTTCCTCCGTGAGGAGCAGCTGCTGGACAGCTGAGAAAGCTGAAACACACACACACACACACACACACACACACACAAACACACACACACACACACACCTCATTAGAATTCTATGTATTTGCTTTCAACCCCCCGACACACACACACAGATGTGGGGTCAGAGGTCAGACCTGGGCCGCCATGGTCTTCATGGTGGGCTCCAGGTCCCTCAGCAAGTCGAAGCCTTGGTGGAAGAAGGTGAACTGGGCTTGGACGAAGGAAAAGACCTGGGGACGCAAAGCACTGTCACCTATTGGCTCAGCCCCCAGTCCCCCCACCATCCATCCCACAATAGTTCAGGTACGGTCATTTCATTCTTTGGACGCTGGGTTGTTGCCAGGCAACCAGACAAGGTCAGGGATAACTACGCCCAGCTTGTGTCTGCCAGGTGCCCAGGTGCTCTCTGGAAGGACAGGTGACTCACAGAGTTCAAGATGTCCACCCTCTGCTGCGTCTCTAAGGTGTTGAGCTGAAAAAAACCAGGATCCCTGAGCAACATGTGACAAAGGTGTGTGTGTGTGTTTGTGTACTGGGCCAGTACCTGGAGGCAGTAATCCAGGGCAAAGTGCTGGTGACACTTGCGAGTGGCGAGCAGCAGGTGACTCGCCCGCTCTGCGTCACCTGGTTTGTGGCGAGAAACCTGAGCGTTCTTCAGCGCAGCCATGTCCAGGTCTTCTCCAATCCTCAGGAGCTCCTTCCTGGTGTCCGCCAGAGGCAGCAGGAACCTGAGACACGCCACCATTACTGACCTCCTCAGGGAACTAACCAGAGTCTCACAGCACCCCCCCACACACACACACCACAGCAACATGTTCTTAATCAGTGTGATGACTATCTGATGGAAACCTGATCAATGACTGTGGAGAACTGATCAATGACTATGGAGAACTGATCAATGACTGTGGAGAGATGATCAATGACTGTGGAGAACTGATCAATGACTGGAGAGCTGATTAGTGACTGTGGAGAGCTGATCAATGACTGTGGAGAGCTGATCAGTGACTGTGGAGAGCTGATCGGTGACTGTGGAGAGCTGATCGGTGACTGTGGAGAGCTGATCAATGACTATGGAGAGCTGATCAATGACTGTGGAGAGCTGATCGGTGACTGTGGAGAGCTGATCGGTGACTGTGGAGAGCTGATCAATGCCTGGTGAGAGCCGATCAATGACTGTGGAGAGCTGATCAGTGACTGTGGAGAGCTGATCGGTGACTGTGGAGAGCCGATCAATGCCTGGTGAGAGCCGATCAATGGCCATCTCATGTTAAGCTTCCTCTCAAAGGACTGTCACTTGGGAGACCTTCTGATGGTGTCTGTCAGTCGGGTCCTCAGGGGAGCATTACAGCAGCACAGCAGGTCTGGACCTCCAGGTTACATCTGCAGAAGGTTCTGGGCTGAGCAGCTCCAACACTGGGGTTGTCACAGTGTTGTGTGAACGTTCTCCTAAGGACTGAGGGGCGCTGAGGAATTCTCAGCTGGGCTTGGTTCAGAGGCAGATTCTGGGAGGTGTCAGAGCAGATCGTCCATCTCCCACCATCTAGAACCTCCAGGACCACCTGAGGCGACTTTAGCGGCTAAAAGCTCTGGGTCTGTTCACTGGCTGGTCCTCACTTTGACTCAACAAGCAGTGCTGCAGGCGTGTGTGTGTGTGTGTGTGTGTGTGTGTGTGTGTGTGTGTGTGTGTGTGTGGTACCGCGAGCAGAGGCTGCTGAGCTGCTGACTTATGGCTCTCTGAGTCTGGTCCAGTAATGTCTGAGAAAGACAATCCGTGACAAGAAGTCCAGGAACCCTGGAGGTGACGCAGCAGCATGGAGACACAGGAGTGTTGAACTCACCGCGTGGAAGCCGACCATCTCCTGCAGACCCTGGTTGAACTGGCTGAGACAGGTCTGAGGACAGAGTACGGATTCAGGTCAACAGACATCCTGACACTCAAGAGGAAGAAGAGCCACGTCTAACAAGCAGCAGAACGTTTCAGCGAAGGCAGGGAGGCGCTTCCAAAATAAACCCAGAGAAGCGTCCGGAAACCTGCTGCCGTTTCTGGCGGAGAAGAAGGACTAGAGACTAATGAAAGCACGACCACGCATCCCCTCGAACGGCCGGCCCTCACGCTGATGACACCGTCCTCCTGATTGGCCCACAGCTCCGCCAGGCCGCTGAGGAACAGCTGATTGGTCGCGTTGTACGCTTGTCCCGCCTCCGCGGTCTTCTCGCACAGCTTCACCACCTGGAGGAGGCGGAGACAGGTGAGAGGCGAGGACGCGCTCGGCCACAGGGGGCAGCAGAGGGAACGAGATAACATCTGTTTCCACGGTGACAGGTGCGAGCCGAGGCGGGAGGTCCCCAGACGTTCATACACCAACACATACGTCAAAGGTAGTAGAGGAGGTACTAGGGTTCTGTTCGTGCAATACTAACAACCCCATGTCATGCCAGTATTAATACTTGACGTCGCAGTACAGGCTGTTGTAGAACTGGTAGTAACAGAATCGCAGTAATAACTCACAAGCTAGTAGTAGCGGTAGCGGTAGTAGTTGTTGTATTAGTAGTAGTAGCAGTAATACCTTATCCAGCCTGCTCTCCAGCAGAGCCACCTCCACCTCCCGCTGCTCCAACTTCAGCCTGGACAGAGCGAAGAGCCGTCAGAGAGCGGCGCGGGCGCGCGGTGCGTGCGGCGGCGGCGCGTACCTGAACTCAGGTGAGTCCCGCACGCACTCCTCGAAGTCCAGCAGCGGCTCCATGTCGGACCTCCTCCTCCTCTTCTCCCCCCTCCTCTTCCTCACCGACTACCAACCCGAGCGTCGCCTCCTGACGGCCGCTCATTCGCCGCGCACCCGCTCCGGCCCGTCAGTCATGTGTCGCTGGTCCGAGAGAGCCGGGACCGGAGAGAAGAGGAGGAGCGGAGGAACGGAGGAGAGGGGAGAAGAGGAGAAGCGGAGGAAAGAAGCAGGGGACAGCAGCCGCTGTTTACCGACTACACCGGGGCTTCCGCACTGCATCCGGGAGTAGACGCCGACATGCTGCGCCGCCCCACGGCCAGGAGTGGAACTGCACCCGGATCCCCTAACGTTTCTGTGGTCCTCCACGTGAAGCCGTCCTGGTTCCGTGAAGGTCATATAACAGCAGTCCTCACGAGCGTTCTCTCAGGCTGAGGAAGTCCAAAGCAACATCAGATGGACAGCTGGCTCTTCAACCCACTCTGTGATTGAGCTTTTAGAGGTTTTCCATCTTTCGCAGGACCGACATTCAGGATATTGTGGAAACAACGACTTTCCCGAGCATCTCCGATGAGACCTGTTCATCCTCCAGGGCTCCACAATGTCTTTTATTTGATTTCATGTAGGTTCTTGAAGAACCTTCCAGGTGTTGCTGCAGTCTGAGGTGCAGGAGACATTCTCCAGAACATGAACACAAACACTGACACTGACAGGAAAGACAAGGGTTTTATTGGAAAACAGAGCATGCAAAGTGTGTGTGTGTGTGTTCATAAGCCTATAGACACCAGGATGATAGTGACATTGTCAGCACAGCCCCTCCTCACTGCTTCACTGGCCAGCTGCTGACAAGCAGCTTCAAAGCGCACCTGGTCGTACGAGGCTCCGCCCCTCAGGTCCTCGCCGCCCTCCTGGGGAGAGTAAGAGGAGAAGGTTGGAGGACGTTCTACCAACCGTCACATCCACACTGGTGAAGAGAAACACACCTGAAGGACTCCGAGGACAAACTTGACAGCTTCATCAGCAGAGAAGACTTTGAATAGACCATCACACGCCAGGATGATGAACCTACACACACACACACACACACGCACACACGCACACACGCACGCACACACGCACGCACACACACACACACACACACACACACAGTAAACACCATCTCCGTATGTGAACACCAGAATCCCAGGACTGTGTGTGTGTGTCACCTGTCATTGGCAGTCAGCTGACACCTCCTCAGGTCAGGTGTTGAAATGACGCCGCAGCGTTTGTACTGACCATCTCCAATGGAGCGAGATACCTCCAGCACCCCCAGCACCCTGCCCTCCCTGCATCACACACGTCATTTCAGTGTGACTGTGTGGTTTGTGTCGCATTGTGTATCTGAAAAGAGTTGTATCCACCTGTGTATAGATGGGTACCTGTGTGCATGTGTGTGTGTGTACCTCACAGTGCCTCCTGCCCTCTGGATCCTCATCCTCTCTTCATAGATGGTGGGATTGTGTTCTTTGCTGAGGGACAGAGTGACCGACCTCCTCTGTCCCTCTTTGGTGTCCTCCATTCTGCACAGCACTGCCTGGACTCAGGCGAGCGCACGCGCACGCGCGCACACACACACACACACACACACACACACACACACACACACACACACACACACACCACGGTCAGTGGAGGTGTTGGGAGGTCCTCAGCAGAGAGCCCAGGTCTCCAGTCCTACCCTGCTGTCTCCCAGGTTGGCGACGTAGACCACCTGGTCCACCACCAGCACACACGTCGCCGTGGAGCCGTCCTTCCACGCAGGTTTCCTGTCCGACGGAAACATGTTCAGGACATCAGAAGAGTGTGTGTGTGCGTGTGTGTGTGAGTGTGTGAGAGAGACTTGGGTCTCACTGGCTAGAAGCCTTCTTCAGGAATTCTTCGTCAGTCTGCTTGAAGGTGTCCAGGAGACACTTTCGGATCAGCTTGTCCAGATTCTCTGGTTCTCCTGAAAAGAAAGCGGGATGATCTTTAGAACCTATAGGAAGCACCAGAGCTCCATTCAAACCTCTAGAACCTGCAGGAACCATCAGAGCTTCATTCAAACACACCTCTGGGGAAGTTCCTGGCCAGATGTTGATGGAGCTGCTCAGAAGCGAACTGAGAAGCTCGGGCTCCACCGTGACCGTCGAACACGGCGAAGTAGGACAGGCGGGACCTGTCACCGGACACAACCAAGATCATGTGAGAAAAATGACTCAGCAGCAGACCTTTCCAATTCACACTTTCCACATTCAGTGATCAGATCTTCTGACCACCTGACTGCGACAGAGAGGGTCCATCACAGCAGCTCTGACCCCCGCAGGTCTGAATCCCACTGGATCTCTGAAGGTCTGCCGTAGGATGGAGTAGCAGGTCCTGAGCTGAAAGTTTTGAAGTGGGGCCTCCATGGATGAGACCTGGACCTTGTTCTTGACCCACTGGTGCAGCCTGTCCACCTCATGGAAGGGCGCTATGGCAACCAGACCTTCTCAGTGCAGATGGCACTGGTCCTTCAGCGGAGGGGTGAGACACTCCAAGTAAAGAGCGTGACACTGGGAGAAGAGGACCTCTGACCCCAGAGGTCTGTTTCAAACCAGCCAATCTCCACATGGCTGGACTGCTGATGTCAGCTGCGCTGTGTGTGGTGGGATGGTTGTGTAAGGTGGTGGTGAAGGTCGTGATGTGAGGCGTCATGGCGACAGCAGGGTGGGGGTCTTACACGTGGGCCGGCGGTGAAGACAAGCAGTCGATCAGGTCCGGCAGCAGCACGTGGGCATCCTGCATCTCCTCCCGCTCGCCACGCCTCGCTGCCACGTAGCCTCGCAGCACAGGCAGTCCTGGTGTGCACACACACACGCACGACTGTGACAAGCAGACAACTGTTTACCTTCATAGCTTTGCAGTTGGCAAGCTTTCACACACACACACACACACACACACACACACACACACACACACACACACACACACACACACACACACACACACACACACCTCTCACAAAAGATCTCTTATAAGAGGCTCCATACTCTTTCTC
>CAAKHD010013683.1:25010-36373 GCA_901007705.1 Fistularia tabacaria | reverse complement strand
GTGTGAGTGTGTGTGTGTGTGAGTGTGTGTGTGTGAGTGAGTGTGTAGGTGAATGTGTGTGTGTGTGTGAGTGTGTGTGTGTGTGTGTGTGTGTGTGTGTGTGTGTGTGTGTGTGTGTGTGTGTGTGTGTGTGTGTGAGTGAGTGTGTCTGTCTGTGAGTATGTTTCTGTGTGTGTGTGTGTCTGTGTCTGTGAGTGTGTGTGAGTGTGTGTGTGTGTGTGTGTGTGTGTGTGTGTGTGTGTGTGTGTGTGTGTGTGTGTGTGTGTGTGTGTGTGTGTGTGTGGGTACGCTGAATTGAGCAGGTGGTCACGGTGGATGAGCCAATCAGAGCAGAACAAACACAGACGGAGTTGTCTTTACCATCGACCCAAAGAGAACCCAGTTAAGAACCATGGTCCTGCTGAGGACATGGAGACGTTCACATGAACGTTTGGAGGATTGTGACAATGAGATGTTTTGAACATTTCAAACAGCAGACCCCCCCCCCGCTCAGCAATGGGAGGGGGGGGGGCAGCCAGCTGATGTCTACTATCCGCCTCCATCATCATCATCCATGCTGAAGAAGAGAAGGATGATAAAGTTCAGCGGAGGAGAAAGGACCAAGTTTTAGGACGATGGTTCTTCCAAAGTCTGAGGGTGGAACCTCCACCTTACTTCGGGTAAACGTCGTTCGAACGTTGGAGTCCTTGGACCTCGAAACGCAAGAGAAGACAGGAGCACGTTCCAGGAGGACGGGTCTTACTGAGGTGTAGAGGAAGCCCTCGGCGTTCATGGCCATGTACAGCCCCGCCTTCACGCCCTGCATGGCCACCACCCGCAGGCCCACCGGGATCAGGTTGAACAGAGCTGAGGAGAGAGAACATCACGAGAGGGTTCATCTGAGAGGCTCCGCTCATCAACCAATCACTGGCGAGGAATAGCCATGAGTGGACATCCAAGAGAAACATCTGGAACTCAGACTTACCCCTGTTCCAGGTGACCCTGACCCAGACCCCAACTCTACTGGGTTACCCATGTTCGATGACCTGGGCCCAGAATCTGATGCAGACCCTAAATCTTATCGGGTCAGGGTAATCCTAAACTGGGCAACGGCACTCATTGGATCAGGGTTACCCATGTTCCGGGTCAGGGTTATCGGCGTCCCCTGACCAGGACCCAGACTCTAACCATGATGTGGGTAACCCTGAGTCCGGGTAACTCTAATCGGTCAGAGTTAGCTCTTCATAGTCCTTACAGTAAGGACCATTAGGACTATGAGGACTGGGGTTCTTGAGTTTCGAGAAAGGTGCCTTCAAATAAAATGCATTATTATCATTATTATTATCATTATTATTATTATGATAAGGACTATTAGGACTGAATCTGATTGGTGGGTTTGGTGGATCGGGCCGGGGTGTCGTGAGTGGGAGGTTCCAGAGCAGATCAGAACCTTCATCAGATCAGGGCTAGATCCTGCTGCTTCTGGCCGATAAAGACGGCACAAAGAGGATGTAATCCTGCCGAGGCGGTGAGGAGGAGGAAGACGAGGAGGAAGACGAGGAGGAGGAGGAAGAGGAAGAGGAAGAAGAAGCCTGTGGCGCCTGTTAATCCTCTTTCATTTCAGCGACAGACAAAGAAGCCAAACCTCCTCCTCTCGGCCTGGTTTAGCTCCTCGCCTCCAGAGCGGAGCCACGATTGGGAGATGGACGTCAGACATCCACCTCCGTCCTCTGGAAGCCACCGCCGGGACCAGACATGATCCTTCTCCAGATCCTGGATGGATCTGGAGGAGGATCGGAAGCTTGTTGATTTATGTGTGGATTGACTGACTGATGGTGAAGGTTCGTCCCCTAGTTCTGACCCAAAATCATTTTCCTTGGTTTGGGAAGTTTTTTCCTCTGGTCTTGTCCTCTCCTTCGCTCCTTAGGAAGGACTAATAAGCAGTATTAGGGCTATGAGGACTATACGAACTATTAGGACTATAAGTACGATTAGGGCTACAAGGACTGTAAGGACTATAAGTACTAGAAGGACTACAAGTACAATTCAGACTAAAAGTACTATTACGACTATGAGGATTATAACGACTATGAGTACTATAAGGACTATAAGTACCGGTACTATGAGGACATTAAGTACTATGAGGACTATAGCTATCGGTACTGTGAGGACATTAAGTACTATAAGGACTATAAGTACCAGTCCTATTGGGACTATGAGGACTACAAGTACTATTCATCTATGCGGACAACTGAGCTGCTGGTGGTGCTGGTTGTGCAGTTACTGGATGAAGTGTAGCATTGAGAGTGCTGAATGCTTAATGTGGGCTTGTTTCCTCCAAGCTGTCAAAGCAGGTGTGAGAGGGGAGCTGTGGGTGAGTTTGTCGGGGACGTGCCAGGCGGGCGGAGTCAGACACTCACTGTTGTCACTGTTCTCGTCCTTGTTGCCGCTGATGGTTCCGTCCTCCTGCATCTGCAGGAAGAAGCCCTGCTCGCTGAAGAGACGTGTCACAATGCCCTTCAGCTGGGGCTCTGCAACACACACACACACACGTGGGTGCGCACACACACACACACACACACACACACACACACACACACACACACACACACAGGTTAACACCGCAAGCACACCCCCTCCCTCTGCAGGTGTCAAAAGTGGGACTTTCTGATGTTCTTCATGATTCAGGAGCAGAAAATTGGAAATTCAATCACCTCAACCAGATAAACTGTAAGACACAAAACAAAAACACAAATCACACTGCGCCTGGAATGAACCAGACACCCGTTCACAGCCACCCAGGAGTGAACCAGCCACACGTTCACACTCTCAAACAGGTGTAAGCCAGTCACCCGCTCACACCCAACCAGGTCAGAACCATGTTCCCATTCAGACACTAAACAGGCCAGGAAACTCAGAAGTAGGTCGGACCTGAAAGCCCGTTCACACCTGGTGAGACCCAGTCAGCAGATCAGTGACCCTAGATCTGGATCGGGTTCCCCCCCACCCCCCACTTACGCCCGACCCTTTTAAACCCCAGACCGGATTAGACCTGATCTAACCTGACCAATGATAGGCAGCATCAATGATAGGGTAAGAAGGGTTAGGGTTAGGGTCAGAAGGGTGAGGGTAGAAGGGTTAGGGTAAGAAGGGTTAGTGTCTGAAGGGTTAGTGTCTGAAGGGCTAGGGTCAGAAGGGTTAGAGTCAGAAGGGTTAGTGTCTGAAGGGTTAGTGTCTGAAGGGCTAGGGTCAGAAGGGTTAGAGTCAGAAGGGTTAGTGTCTGAAGGGTTAGTGTCTGAAGGGCTAGGGTCAGAAGGGTTAGGGTCAGAAGGGTTAGTGTCTGAAGGGTTAGTGTCTGAAGGGCTAGGGTCAGAAGGGTTAGGGTCAGAAGGGTTAGTGTCTGAAGGGTTAGGGTCAGAAGCGTTAGGGAAGAAGGGTTAGGGTTAGGCCGGTGATAGCTGCAGTGCAGGAGAGGTCCTGGCTGTGAAGGTCTGTTGGTCTCCGTCCCAATGAAACCTTAAAAGATCACCTGGACGTTGAGACCACGTTGTCTCTGGAGACGGTGAAGGCACCTTTTCCTGTCAGGAGAACTTTGAATCCACTGGGGTGAAATCAGTGGAATCTCCAACAGCGAGATGAACCTCTTCCTGAACCCCCCGGATCGGGCACCAGAACCCGGTCCTAGATTGCAGCAGAACACACCTGGTCTCCTGCGGACCGGTTTCTTCTTGCCGCTGCAGAAGCGGACTTTGCTGAAGACGCTGAAGATCCGTTTGTGGCAGGAGGTCCGCGGGTCCTTGTTGGGGCTGGAGCGGCGCTTGTTGGTGGCGACCTTGTCGCTGTTGGACTCCCGGGCCTGGCGCTTCTGACGGATCAGAGAGCTGGCGATGGCCGCCGCCATCTCCTGGCCTGGACCACCTCCCTCAGGCCAGCAGAGGTGTCAGGTCGTCCATGAGATCTTTTTTTTACAGTTGGTGTTGCTTCATAACGACAAGACCTCACCCGGGGCTTCCAAAGGTTCGAAGGCTCCAACAGTGACGAACTTCGAGGAAGGACGTCCAAGAAGGTCAGCCAGATCTCCGGTTTCTCTCTGAAACACTGGGACCAGGAAGCCAGCAGTCACAGCCACTGCATTTGAAG
Organism: Fistularia tabacaria; assembly: GCA_901007705.1. NCBI lineage: Eukaryota > Metazoa > Chordata > Actinopteri > Syngnathiformes > Fistulariidae > Fistularia > Fistularia tabacaria. The sequence goes on along the minus strand of CAAKHD010013683.1, from coordinate 32,254 downwards.
ATCTGAGCGTGAAGAACCAAAAGACCTCAATGAGGACACCAGGGGCAGCACAGGTCCTCGGGCTCAGGGAGAAGTCCGGTATCTCCAGGATCAGAAGGAGAAATCATCAGGGTTTGGTTGATAATGGCTCTTAAAGGGGAGCGGGTTCACTGAGCCGATTGGAGAACTCTCCGGAGAACACGCCTTCATCTCTTCATTCATCACGCTCATCCACAGGGTGACGGCTGAAGATGGTGCTCCACCCTCTGGTCAGAGGAGCTCCAGACTCAGACTCGCAGCGGGTCCTGATCTGTCACTAATCGATGGATCTACAGGGTCGCCGAGAGGAGAACATCTGAGGTCACCCATCAACTGCAGCTATCCATGATCTCCAGCGGGAGAAGGTCCGCTCCCGTCAACATTCGGAGGAACCGAGGAGAACGGCAATCCCACGGCGAGAGAAGGCTGATGTTCTGCTCCTCTGTCCGGGATGAGTGTGACGGCAGGATGAGGAGAGGAGAGGGGGAAGACGGAGGGAGGGGCGGGAGGGGGTGGAGAGAGAGAGGAGAGAGAGAAGAGGGGGAGGGGAGGAGGATGGAGGGATGGAGGGATGGAGGAGAAGCTCCTAAAAATACTCCTCCTGATGTTTCATGACGCTTCGCTTCACCAGAGATTTTACTCTTCAGTACCACTGATGGAGCACTGACACACACACACACACACACACACACACACACACACACACACACACACACACACACACACACGAACACACAGACACACACTAACACACACACCACACACACACACGCACACACAAACACACAGACACACACTAACACACACACACACACACACACAAACACACAGACACACACTAACCCACAGATACACATACACACACACACATACACACACACCAACACAGTAACACACTCAAACACACACGCACACACGAACACACAGACACACACGAACACACAGACACACACTAACACACAGACACACACACAAACACACATACACAACACATACACACACACACTCACACACACCGCACACAGAGACACACACACACACACATGCGCATACAAAGAAACACATACAGACACACACATACACACACACAGACATTTTATGACACACTCACGCACAGACAAAAATACACACAAAGGCACAAATAGAGACACAGACACACACGCACACACACACAACACACATAAAAACACACAAATGCACACATACACATACAAACACACTCAAAGTCACGCAGATAAAGACACAGAGACACGCACTCAAAGAAACACACAAAAACATACACACACATGAAAACACACAAACACACACGCACTAAATTATCTTTAAAAACAAGGGTTAATTTTTAAAGAGTTTCCTTTTATTTCTTCATATCATAAAGATAGAAAACACTAAGTGATGGGTGGATGGATGGATGGATGGATGGATGGATGAGCAGACAGATAAATGGATTGATGGATGCTTTGACAGATGTAGGACAAATGGAAGAATCGACAGGTAGACGGATAGATGGATGGACGGACAGAGAGATGGACTGATGGATGCTCAGACAGGATGGATGGATGGATGATAGAGTTGACAAATGGACAGATGCTCAGAAAGATGATGGATCAATAGATGGACAGATGGACGTATGCGCCCCTGTGTGTGTGTGTGTGAGAGTGTGTGATGGCAGTGCGGTGGGGCTGCAGTGAGGCGCGGTGCCCCCAGGGGGCGTCACGTGTGCTGCAGCAGTGAATGTAGGCTGCTCCGCCTCCAGAACCAGGTCACACACGATAATTAATCACTGTAATTAATCTTCTCATCCAGAAGCAGACCAGGCCTGGGGGGTCGGGGGGGTCGGGGGGTCAGGGACACCGGGGACCAAAACCCAAACAGGACCCGGATGTCAGACGTCTGACCCGGTGGTGGGAAACATGGCCGCCTTCGGCCTCTGATCACTGCTTTCCACCTTCATCTGTTCATCTGACAGCCTTCTGCTCCACCTCCGTCCTGATCGGCTGCCTCATCAATGAGTCCTCAAACCTTCTGAGCTGAGATGTGAGCCTGGAGTAACTGTGTGCTGACACATGGGCCTCTGGGCCACGGTAACAACTCCTCTGATTGGCTGATACATCCAGGAACTCTCTGGCACAGAAGGATAAGTAATCATCATCAACACACACATACACACACACACATGCAGGTTTTCTGATCAATACTAAAAGTACGCAGTGAGTCAGCAGGCCCTGAAAACACAGTCAGCAACCCAGTACACATAGTAACACAGTACCAGTACCCAAAGTACATACAGTACCAGGACACACCGCATACACGGTATACACAGTAAAAACAGTACACACAGCATCCATACACCACGTACAACGAGTACACACAATACACAGTCAATGTGGTACTTAGAGTACACACAGTTCACACTGCCAGTAAACAAACTGTTCCTCGGACTGCTCCTCTGAATAATGCAAGAACTTATACTTCCCCTATTACTAGTAGTACTACTGATTCTGCTACTACTGCAAGTATTACTACAAGTATCACGACAAGTTGTTTAGTAGAATGAGTTCCTTACAGAAAGATTCCTTCAAATAACGACCAGTAGTAGTAGTTATTATTAGTAGTAATTGTTATTCCCCAATTTCCCCTATGGGGATCAATAAAGTATAATCTTATCTTATTAGTAGTATTATGATTATTTGTGACTGATTTGTGGCTGTGACTCAGGAGGAGCTTCTACTGCCTCACAGTGCCCCCTGGTGGACACACACACACACACACACACACACACACACACACACACACACACGCATCTTCCTCTGAGGTAGCTAAAAGAATTGCATTGATGACTGTTTCCTCTGATCACTGAATGTATTGATCCTATTGATTGATCTGGTTTGACTGGGAGCGGGTTGGAGGAGCAGGTTCCTGCTGTGACCACCAAGGGGAGCCAGAGGAACGGGTGAGCTGTGGCACGCAGCAGGTCCGAGGGAAGGAAGGGAGAAGATGATGGGTCTTCAGATCTTCTTCTGAAGACCAAGTCAAGAACAGTCAAGAACTCCTGCTCCTGGGGAAGCGATGGGTGTCTCTGTCTGTGACCTAAACAAGAGTATGGCCTGGACCTGCTCTCCACCAGGCTGGGTCTGGACCCACTCTCCACTGGGCCGGGTCTGAGCCGCTCTCCACCAGGCCCGGGTCTGGACCCGCTATCCACCAGGCTGGGTCTGAGCTGCTGATGGACAATCCCAGCAGGTGAGAACCAGCGACCACATGAAGGTTGAAGGTACTCTGCTTTCATCACTCGCTGAATTTATGAGCTGTTTTCTTTCAGACGCGCCTGAAATACCAGGTGGTGACACTCTCAGCTGTGAGACGGAAATACACTGGAAACATAACCCTCACACACGCAAACACACACACACACACACACACACACACACACACACACACACACACACACACACGGACACGCCAGTCCAGGTTAAACCCCGCCTCTCACCCAATGACCGCTCTGATTGGCTCCAGACTCCCAGCCCCCTTCAACAGGGCTCCATGGACGAATGCAGGAATGAACGAATGAACGAACAAATGAACCAACGAAGGAATGACAGCGAATGTGCCTCCACCGACCTTGGAAGAGGCAGTGGAGTGAAACTTGTTGGACCGCATGAGGACAGGTCAGCTGTCAATCATCTGACCCTCATTCACACCTGCACACGACTGAGGCTTCAATGGAGCCGAGAAGACGGAGAACCCGGAGAGGAACCCGGGTAGGAGAACCTGAAGAGGAACCCAGGGAGAGGGGAGAGAACCCGGCTGATGGATAGGCCAGATAGGAGAACCTTCTCACTGAGGCGGCGCTCGGAAGAAACGGACCAGACTCGGAACGGAAAGATGGCATCACGTCCGGTTGTCTGATCAATGATCTTGTGACCTCCCTGGAGCCGAACATCATGAACACCTTGTCCTCGCATGGAGGACACCTTCAACTGACAAAGAGAACTCCATCTTCTCCTCTGCGTCCTTTCACGCTCACTGAGACTGAGGAGCAGCCGGGACGGTCGTTCAGAAGGTGTCGGTGAAGTTCGTCGTCGGCCAACCGGGCGAGGTCATGACATTGCGGACGGTTTCCATGGTAATGGCAAAACACAACATTTCGCCGTGGATCTCGTCAGGTTTCGTCTCTGGCCTCCGAACCGGCGGCGTGACCAGAAGCTCAACCGGCGAGGACCTACCGGACCGGACCGCCTTCCGGGTGTACGGGAGTCTCCATGGAAACGCCTAAGGCCCGAGACCGTGGACCAGAGGACCGGAACCGGATCCGGACCGCCGTGAAGGTCAGCGGGGGCGGCAGGGAGTGACTCACCGTGCTGGCTGCCCTCCCTGAGAGCGCCGCCCTCCTCCTCCTCCGCCGCCTCACCGCCGCATCCTGCCGGCAGCAGCCGCAGACAGCGGCCCAGGCGGCCCGCCATCATCAATCAGCCCATCAACGAGCGTGGAAACACTGAGTGTCGGGCGTCAGCTGCGGAGGTGTCGGGTCCGGACCCCCGTGGTCAGCGGCGGGGGTGTCGGGTGTGGAACCTGCGGACGCGGTGTCGGGCGTTGAACCCTCGGGCGTGGAACCCTCGGGTGTGGGACCTCCAGCCTTGGGACCTCCAGGCGTCAGTGGCAGTGTGACGGTGTGCCTCGGAGCAGGGCACGCCCCCGGGGACGCCCGGCCGCTCAGCTGTTTTTACACCAACACTTTTAGAAGCAGCGGGGCATCATGGGAAAGCTGCTGCTTCTTCTGTCTCCAAGGAGGTCCAGGGGGGTGGAGACCCGTCACACAAATGGACATGAACGTCTCAGAGGATGAAGAGCGGGGCCGTCTTCATCACAGGAGAACATCTTCAGACGTTTGGAGGTGGTGGCTTGTGGAGGATGATCAGAAGTCCACATGTGTGCTTCAGAGGATCCCAACCTTATGAAGATCATCAGATCCAAACCCCCAGCTGCCTCAGTGGATTCCAGAAGATCATCAGATCCAAACCCCACCTGCCTCAGTGGATTCCACAAGGATTGCATGCATCTGCTTACCTTCAGCTTCTGTTTGATTGACAGATGAAGCTTGTCAGCCTCATGTCTGCTGATCTTTGAGGTCCAGGTTTGAATCCCCTAAAAGAACTTCCTCGGATCCCCCATCCTCGCAATCTTCATCTGCTCTTCTTTCGGTGGGGCCACGGTTAGAAATCCTCAGTGTGCAGGTCCAGACGTCCTCCGCAGTGACAAGGTCTGATGGTCCTCCCGGTTCAGATCTTAGTGTGCTTCATGTTGGTTTGGAGAAGCCTTCTACCTGGAGGTGTTGTGTCTGCGGTCCTCTGGCGGGCGGAACCTGAGTCGGGGCTGTTGCACCTTTGGTGGCTCCATGGCGAAGACCAGGGGACGCTGAGACCTGCAATTGTCTCCACCGGCCTGCAGGCGGAGTCCCCCATTCTTCTGCAGGCTCTAAATAAAGAGAGGAGAACCTGCCAGCAGAGCCGACCTGTAAGACGAGAGCGTGTCTTCTGAGAACGGAAACTATTTATACCAGCAGAGACGGACACACCCTGGAGACCCTGCAGCTCTCTGGAGAGGGAGGAAGAACCCAAGGGGGAGTCCAGAACCCGACACCAGACCTCCATATCATGGACAAACGAATGGCCAGAGATTAACCGGAAGAAGAGCTGACGGTCAGCGAAGAGGACGTCCTCACCGCCTCCAGGCCATGTGGAGATGCGGGTGGAACACGTGATGGGGAGCTGGGCTTTTCGTCTGCAGCTGCGTGCCTGGAGAACACGGCGGTCCATGGAGCTACACTCCTCTGGAGAACACACCAGACCTGAGACCTGGACTCCTCCTTGGAAGCTCCAATACTTCTCTCTGGGCGGAGCAGTCCAAGCTGTCGGCCGCGTTGAATCTGTTGGGCGTCCACGAGAAGTTACTCCTTGGTCTCCTTCTTCGTCCTTCACCTTGGACCTCCCTCTCATCCTCATGGACTTCAGGCCGACACACATGGAATCTTCCAGGGCTTTTGTTTTGGCGGGTGCATCGACTCCTCTGACAGGAAGTGATGCCATCGGGCAGCGATGGAGGTGAAATCGATGAAGGGATGCAGATCAGATCCGCCCTGCAGCTGCACTCACTGTGTGTGTGCGTGTGTTTGTGTGCGTGTGTGTGTGTGTGTGTGTGTGAGTGGGTGTATGTGAGTGTGTGTGTATGTGAGTGTGTGTGTGTGTATGTGAGTGTGTGACTGTGTGTATGTGAGTGTGTGTGTGTGTGTGTGAGAGAGCGTGTGTGTGTGTTCTTCATAAAAGCCCATAAATAATGGAAGGATGTGCTGACTCTCCATGATGATACACTTTAAGGTGAAGCCCCTCCCATCCGTCTCCATGGCAACCCTCTAAAAGGCAGAGGCTGGTCCCTCATCATGCCAGGTTCGGCTCTTCATCCATGGGCCTCGTGACGTTTAAAGTGAACTCCAAGAACGAGCAGATCGGTGGCAGAATTGATCGATCTGTATTGATTGAGGGGAATTGACTGATTCAAAAGCCGGACTCCACCTGGATGGACACCTTCAGGAGAAACATTGGACCTGGTTTCTGAACAATATCTTCTTCTCTCCTCCATTTCAGGATCCACCTCAGCCACCTTCAGCCCAGACCTCTGACCTTCAGGATGGACCTCTGATCTCCAGCCCTGACCTCTGACCTTCAGCCCTGACCTCTGACCTGCAGCCCAGACCCTTTAATCTCCAGCCCTGACCTCTGACCAGCTGTGCTGCTTCTCCTTCCCATCACTGAAGGTTTGAAAGAACTTGGCTAGATAAACTTGAAGCTATGAAGGTGTCCTTCAGGCCTTGAGTCCTGGATGGAGTGGAGTCTGGAGCCGCAGAGGAGGGTTGGTCCACACCAGACCCTCTAGACCATGCAGACAGTGTGGAAAGTCCATCGGCGCTTCTTCACTCGCTAGACCTTCCAAATGAAACTTTTTCAAACCGACTTTGTGAGGCGTGATTATGAGCGGCAGCCCGAGGAACCTGTAGAGATCCTCCCCTGAGCCTACACCTGGACAGGGGCATGGAGACTCTGAGGGTCCGCCACCTCCAGCAGGCCAGACGTCTGATCAGTCACACCAGATCAATATTCTCATACACACACACACACACAAAGTATTTATATTCCCACAGACCAAAAAGCCTGTATGTGTTCAGGTTTTGT
>CAAKHD010013682.1:93473-112825 GCA_901007705.1 Fistularia tabacaria | reverse complement strand
TGGAGGAATGAAAAAAACAGGACGAAAATATAAAAATGAAAATAAATAAATGAACAGCAAGGGTGAGAATAGACAACAACACCACACTGGTTACTGGAGCTCCACCGAGTGACAACAACAATGAAACAATGACAACCATAAACAGGATCTCATGCTGTATCACGGATCTCGTTGGACGTCTAAAATTGTGATTTTACTGCAGACATCCCAGTTTTGACGGCAGCAATAAACACCCGTTACATTATTGGCTTTCAACGTTTCTCTGCAAAGTCGGAAGGAAACGGAACTTCTCCAATCAGCTCTTTTCCTCGGTAAATTGGGTTCAGTGTTTGCGGAACGGGACGAAAAATGCCATTAGGAAAATGTGAAGATGTGACCTCAGACTCAGACAGAAATTACGACGCAATTAGAAAGAAAGAGCAGGTCGGAATAAGAGAATCAGAAAGTAATTATTACAAAATCATGGCTAATAATGCTGGGAGGGTCGGGGCAGTCTGACGTTGACGCTGTTTCATGGCTGCTCTAAACAGAAGCTTCTCACAAGCGTTTGTGTGAAGAGGATATTATTGTTAAAAAGATGCTAAAATATCCTCTGCATAATCTATATCAGGGGTGCTCACACTTTTTCAGCATGCGAGCTACTTATAAAGTGACCAAGTCAAAATGATCTACCAGGTAGATCAAAAAAGCGAGGACTTGAAATTGGAGGTAACTCACTGATTAGCTTGTTAGTTTTGCTGCACTTAGCGCCGTTGTTTGAGCATAACTGTCGGAAAAATTCAGTTGTCATCTGACTGGCTGCCCTGTTTGTCAATCAAGGGATGGGCTGGATGATAGGCTGACCTCAATTTTTTTAATGTCATGCCATCTACCAACACTACCTTTGCGATCGACTAGTAGATCGCGATCGACGTATTGAGCACCCCTGATCTATATCTAAAGCTATAGATAAAGCTGTAGCTTGCCGGCTCAGAGCAAGAAGGTCCCACTCCTCACAGGAAGGCCCCCCCCTGGGAATCCAACCAGTGACCTTCTGGCTGTGTCTCCAAAGCTGTATCAGAGTTGCACAGCCGTCCCGTGACCTTCAGCCACGTTTAGGTTAGAATGTAGCGCCGGAGGCAGAGCTGACGGGATGAGTCAGTGTTGTGTCAACACGGCTGTTTGTAGTTCACGGCGTCACACAAAAGGCCGTGAAGTAGAACGACGGGCGAGACAAGGTCACCCCCTCCGAACCGCCCTGAACCTCCCCTCTCTCTGCAGTGTTTAACCTCGGTGTGTACAGGAGGGAGGCGGTGAAGTCCTACAAGTCCTACGACTTCTTCAGACACGACAACGAGGAGGCCATGAAAATCCGAAAGTGAGTGAAAAAATCCACCCAGGAAATAAACTGATCCCCGATGTTGACTCGTTTGTGTCCTCCTCATTTTTAAAATCCATTTTCTCAAGCGCCGCGTTGTTTTAGTCGCATGACGCGAGTGCATGAGCGTCAATCCGAGCAAATGTGATGTGTAATAATCAGTATTTTAAAATGTTCACGTTGAATTACCGTGGTCCCCTGAGGTCCACCTTTCGCTGTCTCACTGTATCATTTTAATCCAATTTTATATCACAGGTTTTTGCGGTATAAATGTGTTTTTATACACGTATCATTTCAATTTTTTGGGTAAAATACACATTTTCCAAGGTGGGGACCAACCGGAGGACGGTGTTCTGTGTCCTGGGCTCTGATTGGCTCAGCGACCGTAGCATCATTCCCTGCATCTCCTGCACGGAGCATGCATTCAGCATCTGGCCTCGTCCGATTCACATCCGCGTGTGATCACTACTCGTTGTGTTGTGCGAATTATCCGTGAAAGTTTTTCACTTATTCCGACGCCGTACCGCGACTGCACCTTCACCGGCGTCTGGCCCTGAACCTGAGCGGCACAGGAAGATGCTCACCGCCGTAGAAAAAATGCAACTTCTCGACATGTTCGAGCAAGTATGGGAAGAGTTTCTAAGAGTACGAGAAAGGTTCATACGAGTGGGGACGGTCATAAAGCTTTCAAATCTTCTTCTGCTTTTCCTTTGGGTTTTTCCCTTCAGGGTCTCCACAGCCAATCAACCTTCTCCATCTAAGCCTCTTCTCTGCATCCTCCTCTCTTCATGTCCTCTCTCACTACCTCCATACATCTTCTCTCTGGTCTTCATCTAGACCTCCATTTCCAGCATCCGTCTACCAATATCTTCACCCTCCCTCCTCTGTCCATGACCCAACTATCTCTGACCTTCTCTCCAAAACATTTACCATGTCATTCCTGATCCTCTCCATCCTGGTCACTCCCAAAGAGAACCTCCACATCTTCATCTCTGCCACCTCCAGCTCTGCCTCCTGTCTTTTCCTCATTGTCGCTGTTTCTCGAGGATACTCTCGCTGGCCTCACCAGTCGAATAAAATAAATGTTTGGTTGCTACTTCGTGGATTTTCGTTTGCCGACTGGTGAGAGGTGAAAGCGGTTGAAATCGTCTTTGGCGCCATCGAATATCTGCTTACGAGCGGCGCAGCCGTCGTTAAGAAGGCAAGAGCTAGCGAGAAATCATGGCGGAACCGTGAATCAGCCAAAGGTCGGGATTTCTTCCTCTGTGACGAAGGTGATGCAGGCTAACGGTTCCCCGTTTGTCGTTCCCCCCGCAGACAGTGCGCTCTGGTCGCGCTGCAGGACGTCAAGACCTACCTCAACGAGGAAGGCGGGCAAATCGCTGTAAGCCCCCCCACCCCCGTCGTCCCTCTAGACCTGAACTCCGATTGCCACGTGACCCGATTCTCCGTGAACCCCGACCGGTTTCTGTCTCGCAGGTCTTCGACGCCACGAACACCACCAGAGAGAGGAGGGAGCTCATCCTCAGTTTCGTCAAGGACAATGCCTACAAGGTCAGATTTAGAGGGGAGGAACCCGATAACCAACCGGAGTCCACGCAGGCTCATCACCAGCACCTTCTTCTTCTTCTTCTCCAGGTCTTCTTTGTGGAGTCGATATGCGACGATCCAGATGTCATCGCTGCAAACATCATGGTAAGCGATGTATTGGCTCCTAAAGGGGGAGCTGTAAGTGAAGCTCTCCTCCCGCCGGTGGAAATCATCTCCGCTCCGTGTCCAAGGACGTGAAGGTGTCCAGCCCAGACTACCCGCTGAGGGACCGGGAAAGCGTCATGGGGGACTTCCTGAAGAGGATAGAGTGCTACAAAGTGACCTACCAGCCTCTGGACCCGGACGAGCGCGACAAGTAAACACCCGAGCCGCAGGGCTTCGCTTTCGGAAAACAAACCAGAAGAGCTTATCTGCAGAATAGTGGAAGATCCGAGCGCTCCGAGTCCACAACATGCACTTGCGGATGTTATCCACCAGGTGGAAACAGCAGCTGGTTTTAATCCAAACCTTTCTTAGATATAATTCAGGGCTGATTCTCAAACTCTCCTTGGAGACCGAGGTCGTCCGCGGGTCCTCGAAGACCAACGTTTCAACACTCTCTCAGCTCCCACCGAACAGCTCTGAAAATCAAGATCATTATTTTTTTTCCATATCCAAAACTAAATTATAGCACAGATTGTAAATGAAAATATAAAAATAAGAACCCCACCGCCTCTGTCTGAGGTGTGTTCACGTCGGACCTTTGCAGACGGGGAGGAGATTAGATGTTGATCTTCTCGGATCCTGGAAGCTGCTGGCACAGGCTGTCCTCGACAGATAAATTAAATCTCAATATTTACGACGGGCTCCAGAAAGAGATAACCGAGGCCTTGTGGGTTTCAGACGTGAGCCTGGTGGGGCGGAGCATGAGGGAAAAAAACCTGAAATGACAAATTCAGGAAGAAATAATGTTCCCTTTTCTGTTCGGCGTCTCCCATGTTCTCCCCGTGTCTGCGCGGGGTTCTTCGGGGTTCTCCCGGGTTCTTCCCGCAGTCCGTACAGGAGGTTCCAAGAGAGCCCTGGATGGTTGCGTGTCTCCGTATGTGCAGGGTGAACCCCGTCTTACGCCCAATGACTTCAGAATAAGCAGTAGAGATAATGAATGAAAGAATGAAATGGCAACCATCTGGCTTCAGAAGCCAATATCAAGCCCTGGAACAGGAGGGTTCATTTAAAAGTCACTCAGGTCCAGTCGCTAAATTTCCTTCCCAAGAAAAAAGGTCCGGACTGAAGTCCAGCTTGTATCTTATCGTCGACCGACCCGACCCGACATCCACATTTACCTACGGCTTCCATCATGTTTGCAGTCAATTTTTAAGGCACACTTAACTAAAAGTGTTAAGTTGTGTAGTCGGAAAACCAGGACGTCTGAGTGAAATTAATTTAAAAAGCGCTAACAGAGCCGACTGCCTTTCCCCTTCGAATTACAGACACCTTCAGAAAACGACAAATAAAAAGTGTCTCTTTTAGGAAAGAACACGTGTGGGCAGAGCGTCGATCGTTGGTCTTTCATGTTGCTGGGCTGTAAACGTTTGCCTGCCGAGACGGGCCACGGGTCCAGATCTGGACCGGGGTTCAGCCGTCCGGATGCTGTAACATGAAGGTGTTTGTGGAAGAAGCCCCCTGAAGCCAAGAGTACCTTCTGTTTTCCCCTCGACCTGCAGGAACCTGTCCTTCATCCAGGTCATCAACGTCGGCCGCCGCTTTCTGGTCAACCGCGTGCAGGACTACATCCAGAGCAAGATCGTCTACTACCTCATGAACATCCACGTGCACTCCCACTCCATCTACCTCTGTCGCCACGGCGAGAGCCACCACAACCAGGAGGGACGCATCGGCGGAGACGCCGAGCTGTCGGACAGAGGCAGACAGGTGGCCGTCTGAGTGTGAACACCGTGTCGGCGGCGGCCGGATTCCAGCCCTCTCACCTGAAGTCTTCTCCCCGCTAGTTCGCGGCGGCGCTGAAGGGTTTTGTGGAAGAGCACCATCTGTCGGACCTGAAGGTCTGGACCAGCCAGCTTCGACGCACCATCCAAACGGCGGAGGAACTCGGGGTTCCCTACGAGCAGTGGAAGATCCTCAACGAAATTGACGCGGTATGTCTTTTCCCTTTACTCGTCGGGGTCGCCAACTCACCAGAGAGTGCGTGCCGAGTGTGTCGCCGCCTTGTGCTTCAGGGAGTGTGCGAGGAGATGACCTACAAAGCCATCGAGGAAACCTACCCGGAGGAGTTCGCCATGAGGGATCAGGACAAGTACCACTACCGCTACCCTGGAGGAGAGGTAAGCGCAATGCGGGATGTCCTCGTACCTCGCGCACAGCCGAGTTCAGCAGCCAACCGGGTGCCTTTTCCTCCGCATCCAGTCCTACCAGGACCTCGTGCAGCGGCTGGAGCCGGTGATCATGGAGCTGGAGAGACAGGGCAACGTGCTGGTCATCTGCCACCAGGCCGTCATGCGTTGCCTGCTCGCCTACTTCCTGGACAAGAGCGCAGGTGAGGGGGCGACATGCGCTTCGGAAGTGTCGCCCCAGAGACTCGAGTCCCTTGAGTACCTCAGGTGACCATCGGCTGCGGATGCGAGTGGAGACGGGGCCTCCTCTAGTTCCTGACGCACGACTCGGGTCGGGTCATACCGTCTCATACCTTTCAAAACGTCTCTTTGAAAGGTGTGACCATCGGTCCCCCTCCCCACCCCCCCGCGCCGGAAGCGAAACAGTGCCGAGGTGCTTATTTCGGCCCGTTTAAAGCCCCGTTTATCCTCGGGCCGTTTAACTGGATTAGGCTCAGGAGGGCCGTGTGTCTGCGGGCCGTCTCAGAATAGTGCTGTTTTAATTACAGGGACGATTTAGCTTTTAAGAGCCCGGGAGCTCGTAGGGGACCCTGACCGAGTCCATCGCGGAAAGACAACCGGAGAAAAAAAAAGGCACCGGTTATTTCCCCAGAGCCGCATCTGCACTGATCGCCGCTGATTTAAACGACAGTTTCACCCAAGAAGGTCGAGCTCTGCTGGATCTTGGGAGGCGTCTCAGGGGAGTGGTGGAACCGTGTCTGAGGGAAGTGAACCTACAACGCGCTGCTGTTCCAATATTCTACTTTACGGCGTTTTGACATCTATTAAAGGTCGCATTTAAATCCCCATGGCCGGCCGGTGGGGAGGGGTTACACTTTACTAGTTTGTTATTCTGTGCACTTACTTAATTTGCGAGTGGGTGCACTGGGTGGAAGAACTTGGGCTGGGTTGTTTTGGAGTGGAAAGTCCTGCTCAGACAGCAAAGTGGATGTGGAGCTGTGCCAGTCGGCAGAGGAAGCGGTCAGTTTGAGGGCGCAAACCAAGCGGTGACGGCAGACATTTAAAGTCCAGGCTCAGGACAGCACCTTATGTAACGCGCTGCGTTTGTTGTTGTTGTTGTTTTTGTTTGGCACAGACGATCTGCCGTACTTGAAGTGTCCCCTTCACACCGTCCTCAAACTCACCCCGGTGGCGTACGGTGAGTCTGCACGCTGTTCCTCCAGGACCACTGAGCTCATAGGAAAAAGCTAATTTTCCCCCCAGTGGACGTGACATCTTCTCCCTTCCTCTCCCTTCAAGGTTGCAAAGTGGACATGTTTGACCTGAAGGTGGAGGCTGTCAACACTCACAGGGACAGACCCTTAGTAAGTTTGGCCGTTGCGTCGTGTTCCGACGAGCTGCTGCCGTCACGTCTGGACCCACGGCAATTTTCTTTGAGGGTCACGACAAAATGGCCATTAGCTATGAGAGAAACATTGAAGAGAGAACTGTCATTGCTTCAGTCCAAGAACCCGAAAACAAGCCGGAGCACGTCGGGTCTTTTCTGTGCTCCTGAGTTGTCCCGCTAAAACAAACCGGCACGAGCGCCGCCGAACACACTCTCGCCCACCGTTCCCACATTGTTCCCGGATTCTTCCACGACCGGGGGTGGAGCGGTTCACCGTGGAGTCAGATGTTATTTATAAAGCGCCAGATCACAACACTTTCCATGGAGAGCAGGTCTGGTCCACACTCTTTTAAAATGTTCACAGAATCCAAACATTTCCCCTCGTGAGCCCACAGCTTCGCGGCTGCGGGGGAGGAAACACGGCTTTTCAGCGGCACGCCAACCTCAAGATTAGATCCCAAACTCAATGCAGGGCGGCCTTCTGTCTCGACCGGTCCGAGTTTGAAAAAAAAAAAAAAGAGAGGGAGCAAGAAAAACAGAGATCGAAAGTAAGAATGTGATAAATGAAACGCTCACAGTTACATGCTAATAGCTGAGGTGCTATAATAATAGCTTTATTATTCATAGGAGAGTTAGCAATGGATGCCCGGTGGCTTGAACATACGGCCCAGGTACGAGGGTTGGGAGGGACAGGCACGAGTGACCTATTACTGCTTGTAAAGGCTACGCTAACAGTTAAATGCTAGTAGCTGAAGTGCGATAGTAATAGGTTTAATATTCATAGAGGAATTAACAATGGATGCCCAGCGGTCAGGACACACGGGAAACCTCGGACGGATCCCAGCTCAATGCGGGGCGGCCCTCTGCCTCGACCGGTCAGGGTTAAAAGAAGGACAGAGCAATGGAAAGAAAGAGTGTGATGGAGATAGAGGGGTTAGTGAGGTTAGAAGGGAGGGTCACAAATGAGCTATTATTACCAATAACATCTACACGCTAATCGCTGATGTGCTGTAATAGCTTTAATATTCATAAAAGAAATACAAATGGATGCCTGGCAAGACGCCGCTGCAGGCCGAGCCATGCCCCCCTGGGAACCCTGCGAGCAGACCCCGTTATCTAAACGGACTCCTTCCCGCCACAAGGAATTATTTGACGTCCAAAAGTTGCCGTCCACGTTTGGGAGTCTGCACTGTGATTATTTCTCACCCGGCGCCGCGTTCTGATTGCAGCGGGAGGGACAAGCGTCAGGTTCCGAGTGAGCGAGAGACAAAGCGGAGGGAGAGGAGGAGGTGGAACCCCGGAGGCTCCCAGGGACGGAGTCAAAAGATGGACCCAACAAATGTGTGATGAGGAGCAGGAGTAGAGAGGAGTCAGGCAGGACAGAAGAAGAGAAGAAAAGCAGGTGAGGAGGAGGAAAGAAAGAGAAAATGCGCTGAGGGTGGAGAAGTTAGGAATAGAAGAGGTTTGTTCGATCGCGGGAACATCTCCAGGACAACAGCCTGATAAAAGATTAGCAAGAATGCGGCTAATCGGGTCTGCTGGTGAGTCAGTCTGTTCTGCCGGCTCATATCAAAGAAATGCAAAATGCATTCACTCCGCAGTGCTGCTATCTTTCGATTAGCAACTAAGGGTGGAATATTATGGGATGGATTCAAGTATCCCTTGTGTTACCGGCCTTTTTCGGCATGAGGAAGACATCCCGTATCTTTTCACATGACTGCGGTTGGGACACGTCTCAACACAGTCCGATGTTCGTGATGAAGCGCTCTGCATTCTAAATCCTTCCTCGGCGTGTTTGCTCGGAGTAAATAAACACACGATTCTTATTTGAGACACCTGATTAAAACCTAATACTTTGTCCTTCTACCTCAGAAACAGTCCCGAGCGCCACAGATGCCGTATTTGCTTGGGGAATGTTGATAGAAAAAGGTCAGACAGAGCTGCCTCGTCGAGAAAAAGCATCCAAGTGGGTGCCAAGATAGGAACTGCGGTCAGAGTGGCGCAGGACATGTATGACAGCTATGAGACAGTGCTGCGGTGTGACGTCCATGTGGCGTAAGAGATCAGGGATCAGCTCTGAGCCCCCCTCTGGTTTGCTGTGGTGATGGACACACTGGCAGATGGGGTTGGACAGGAATCTCCATGGGTTATGATGTTTGCAGATGACATCGTGATCTGTGGTGAAAGCAGGGAGCGGGTGGAGCAACATCGAGGGAGGTGGAGAGGAGAGGAATAGAGATAGGCTGGAGTAATAAGAATGTGTTTGAACGAGAGGAACCCAAGAGGAACAACGAGGCTACAGGAAGTGGAGATAAAGAAGGTGGAGTATATCGAGTACTCCAGGGCAACAGAGATGGCGAGGAGGTGGAGCAACGTGTGCAAGCAGGCTGGAATAGTTGGAGGAAAGTGTCCGGGGTGCTAGAAGACCATCAGCCAGAAGGAAAGGAAAGGGGCAGAAGATGGAGGTGACAGCAGCCATGTTGTCTGTTTTGGAGACACTGAGGAAGCTAGCAGAGATGAGGATCTGGAGCTTCTGTTTGGGACTGAGGAGGACGGAGTGGGTAAGGGAATGAGTCAGATGCTCTGGGGATAAGGCCTCGGACATGGACAGAGGAGGGAGAGTGAAGATCTGGGTAGAAGGAGGCTGAGGTTGGAGGTCTAGAGGAACATTCATGGATGGACTGATGGACAGGAAGTTAGTTGCTGAGAGAGGAGAAGTTAGATGGAGGGAGATGATTGGGTGTGGTTGGCCAGAGCAGCCGTGGTCTGGATCCAGCGGTAAATAGGCGTTGGTGTTTCTACTCCGGATTCACACCCAGATTCGGGTCGACACTGAATGAATCTCCTGAAACCTGAGGCCACTGAATCAGCCCGGGAGGATATTTGTGGTCGATACCTCTTTCTATTCGTGGTTTCCTTGCGTCCTTCCAGAGAAGCATGTCATCGCAAGCATTGTGCAAGTGAAACCTGGGTGTTCGGTGCTTGGTAGAACATTGGGAGGTCGCGCTTCTGAAGCGATCTTTTCCAGGCCGACGAGCCAAAACACGTTTCTGTAATGTGACAAATCGTTTTTGAGGAGGCAGAGTCCGAACCGCAGACACACCTGGTGTCGGTAATTACTTCAAACCCAAAACAAACCTCGGATTGATTTACGTCCCTCATTGACAGGGATTCAGGACAGTCCGCGGGAGTCCTGCAACAAGAAGGGCAGAAAGGGCTTTTTTGACCTGAGGAGGCCTCTCTGCGTGGAGTCTCCATGTTCTCCGGGTTCCTCCCGTAGTCCAAAAACAGACAGGAGGTTCACTGTAGACCATAAACTTTCCAGATCTGTGAATTAGACGCTGAACGCTTGTTTCTCTCCATATGACGTGAATGAGGGGCAATAGTTGTATGTCTCTTTATGGCATGTCAATCAGAGGGTGAATAGTTGTATGTCTGGGAGGTTTGAGTGAGAGTGAATGTCTGTGATGGGTGAATGACAGGGTGAATAGCTGTATGTCTCAAAATGAAGTGAATGACAGGGTGAATAGTTGTATGTCTATGAAGTGTTAATGAGAGGGTCAAAAGTTGCATGCTTCGAAATAACACATAAATGGAAGTGAACGGTTGTATGTCTATGAAGTGCGAATGGAATGGTGAATGGTTTATGCCTCTTCAGGCGGCCCTGTGATGGACCGGTCCAGGGCGAGCCCCGCCTCCCGCCCGATGACGGCTGCGATCGGCGGTGGAGATACCGGATGAATGAATGAATGAATGTTGACGTTGTGTCTTCGGTGTTCAGCGAGACGTCTCCCAGCTCCCTCTTTAGCCGTGATGTTGTCGTTTGGCGAGGATTTTCGAAAGACGCCCCGGAATTCTGGACACAGTGGGTGTAACCACACACACACACGCACACACACAAACACAAACACACAGACGCACACACACACACACACACACACACAAAAACACACACAGATGCACGCCGCGGCCTAAATGAGAGAACTCGTGAAATAAAGGGTGAGACCTCGGCAGCTGCTTTAATGGCTGCCGGCTGGAGGTTTTACTGCTTGGGTTGCCGCGGCGCTGACCCTCCCCTTCCTCTCCTGTTTGCTCCTGGCCGACAAGAACAAGAGCCGAGGCGACGCCGTGCCGCCGGCCTTCTTCCGGAGGAACAGCTTCACCCCTCTGTCCAGCCACGACCAGATCAAGCGTCCGCGTCTGTACAGCGTGGGCAACCCGCCGCCGGCCCGCCCGTCCCAGCCGCCCGCCCTGCCCAGCGGCCACTGCTTCGAGGCGTCCGAGGGCCCCGACCCCCTGCAGAGCGAGGTGAGCTCGCCGGGAGCGACCCACCGAAACCCGACCTCACAATCCGGCTCGCCGCCACCAGTCGAAACAACCCAACCCTCCTCCCTCACTCTCTCTCCCTCTGTTTACACAGGAGTTGGTGAACGGCTTCACCGCCGCCGAACCCGAAGACTGCGTTCGCAGCTGAAGACGCAACACGCCGCCGCCGCTGCTCCCCGACCCCTTCTCCTCACGCTGAAGTTCCCTCCCACCGCTCGCCTTATCTCCTGGATAAGGAAGCCCATGAAGTCAATGCCACTGAAGTGCCAGCTCAGACACAAACAGACCTTCGGGATCCATCCATAAGCTCAGCCTGCTGATCCTCCGTCGCTCGGGAGCGGCCGACGATGCGTTGTGTCGCCGACGCTAGCAGACGTTCCGTCGCTCACCACTTGACCTCCTTTACCGCCCACCTGCTAATGACATTCAGACGGGACGAAGGCGTCCTGAGGAGGGTGAATGGATGAACGACAGATGACTGTGCATGAGAGAGCCATGAGTCTATATTACCAGTGAATGTGTGAATGGTTGAATGTCCAACATAGGAATGAGAGTGAATGACTGGATGGTATTATGACAGTTGAATGAGAGGGTGAATGGTTGAATGTCTGAGGTGTGAATGAGTGAATGTTTACATGTCTATATGATGTGTGGACAGTTGAACGTCTATATGACATGAATGAGAGAGTGAATGGTTGAATGTCTGAGGTGTGAATGAGTGAATGGTTGAAAGTCTACGATGTGTGAATGGATGAATGGTTGAAAGTCTAAATGACGGCTGAATGAGGGAATGTTTGAATGTCTGTATGACGAATGAGAGTGAATGGTTAAAAGCCTGGTGTGTGACTGAGTGAATGATTGACAGTCTCTGAGGGGTGAATGAGTGAATGGTAGAATGTTTATCAGAAATGAAAGAGAGAGTGAATGGATGAAAGTGTTTGATGCGTGAATGAGTGAATGGTGCAATGTCTCTTCCGTCCGTGGCCCTGTGATTGGTCCAGGGTTAGAGAATGAATGAATGAATGTATGGTTGTGATCCGGGTTCATGAAGGAGGTTCAGTGTGGAGGCTCCTGCGTGAACACGTGGAGAAGATGAGCCGCTCAGTATCTCAATCCCAGCCGTGCATCCTTCGTCTTCTACGCCTTTAAATCCAGCCGCTGATTTTTCTCCATGGGGTCACAGACGCAGAAATAATGTTCTCCGCCATCCGGTAGCAGATATTTTAATGTTTGGTGTCGTTTCAGGATCTTGATTTTTGTCAGGGAAGGCGGGAGAACGTCCGCGGAGGTTCTCCTGCCCAAGCAGCTCACTGTTTTCCAAAGGCCGACGCACTTTGGTTTTTTCCCGCCCGTTGCCCAACGAAGGCCGGGCCTTTCTTTTCCTTGCTCCCGATTTATCCGAGATGTTCGTCCCGATCTCCTGCTGTGATTTGCAATTTATTATTTTTTGTTGAACTTTTACTGTACTTTTAATCCCGAGAACGTAAAGCGACCAAAGACGCCGAGGAGAGCAGTCAGGTTTTCCCCGACGCCGGGTTGAAAAGTTCAAATAAATCAGCCGCTGCGCCGAAAAGCCAATGCGTCCATCATCTTCATTTCACAGCCTCACTTCTTTCACACACTCTTTCCTTCCAGTCCTCCTGGTGCTTCCTCAACAAACAATGAAAGGGCTGTCACTTAAGAGAGAATTTTTTTGTGTGGATTTTTTAAAATTGAATTTATGAATGAATGAAGAATAATAATATAAAAATGATAAATATATTTACCATATTACTCATAAAAATAAAAATAAAAAATACATCAACAATATGAATAAAAAACAACTCAGTAATATTGATAAAAATAAATCAGTAATGTTAATAATAAATAAATAATACATAAATTAACAATATAAATAATAAAACCAGCCTTTCGGCTAATGCTGGCTTTTTTAACCATTGTGTAAGCATGTGCTCTATGCACTGTCCCCTTTTTTAAATAACTAATAAAAAATAGTAATCATAAATAAATTACTAGTAAATAAGCAAGTAATAAATAGATAAATAATTTCTTGATGGAGGAGCTGTTGAGAAAACGTTGCTTGATGGTTCACAAATAATACATTTAATTTATTCCCATCGCTTTGACGTCGAAATAAACCATTTCTTTCGAATGTTTGGAAGACGCCCCCCCCCCAGGCGTCCCGCCCACCTTTCCCTATAAAGGCCACCTTCTCGCACCTCCTCCCAGCACCTCTGTTCGCGCAGAGATGAACCTCCTCCTGGACCTCGTGCTTCTGGCCTCCTCCGTGTTCCTGGTCGGCTCAGGTGAGAACCCCCCCGCCCGGCGTCTCCGCCGCTGCTCCCCCGAGGTGACGTGGCGTTTTCTATGCAGCCGAGCCCCGGAGGAGATGCCCCACGCCGCTGGTGTTTCCGTCCACGCGTCTGGACAAGAAGTTCACCGACAGGCCGTCGTATGACACCGGGGAGAAGGTCTTCTACAAGTGTGAGGAGGACTTCACGCCGCACCGCGGCAGCCGCTCCGTGCAGTGCAACGACGGGAAGTGGACCCCGCTCACCCTCAAGTGTCAAAGTAAGAGCTGGAAATGGGCTGGAAGTCACGGGAAACTGTTTTTCCCCGATGTCCGTGAAGTCATCTCGCCGCGCGTTTGCGGAGGAACTGGACATAAAGCGGCTTTTCATCCGTTCGAAGCTCTGCTCTGGCGCCATCTGGCGGCCACTCTGCAGAACTGCTTCTAATTTCATTCGCTACATGAAGACGAGAATGAGCAGAAAGAAGAATGTTTGAATATCAAAATAGACATAAAAATACATATAAAAATAGATATAAAAAATAGTAAATAATAATCAGCAGGCCACCCGGACTCAGAGATAGGGTGAGGAGTTCGGCCATCCGGTAGGAACTCGGAGTAGAGCCGCTGCTCCTCCGCATAGAGAGGCGTCAGATGAGGAAGCTCGGGCATCTGGTCAGGAGGCCTCCTGGATGCCTCCCGGGGGAGGTATTCCAGTCATGTCCATCTGGGAGGAGACCATGGGGAAGGCCCAGGACACGCTGGAGACAATATGTCTCGAGGCTGGCCTGGGAACGCCTTGGGGTCCCCCCAGAAGAGCTGGATCATGTGGCTGGGGAGAGGGAAGTCTGGGCCTCCCTGCTCCAGCTGCTGCCCCCGCGACCTGGATGAGCGGTTGAAGATGGATGGATGTTTTTTATTTTATTTTATTTTATTTTATTTTATTTTATTTTATTTTATTTTATTTTATTTTATTTTATTTTATTTTATTTTATTTTATTTTATTTTATGGGGAAACAAAAATGATTCCCTCCACACCTCTGTGCTCTTATTTCAAGGTATGCATCTATCAGTGTTTCAGTATTTTTAATTATATCAGTATTATTTAATGGTATGAATATGTAGATAAATAAATGAAGAAGAAATTATACATTTATTTCATATCAATCTTTTTTCTTTACTATTAAAAGTATAAGCATTTATTTATTGTTTTGCTTATTTCATTTCTTCCTGCTTCTTTTTCTGCTTATCGCCTTTGGGGATTTCCTTTAAAAATTTTTATTTTTTTTTTAAACATTTTTTGATATAATTTTTTTTCAAAATGTACTATTTTGCCAATTTTGAATTCTTTTTCAAAATTTACTATTTTGCCAATTTTTAATTACGACTAATCAATTGACCAATTAATTTATCTTAGAAAATGAGCAGAGGAAACAATTATCCTATTGTTGTATTATGCATTTTTACAAAAGAAATGCCTGCAAAGAAGTACACTATTAGCAATAATTACCTCAGTTTATTTTTAGTTTAATTGTGATATAATATGAAATTATATATATGATAAGGAATCTTTTAATGAATATTTACAATAAAAGTAAATATACAGTATACAACAATGATATAATAATTTAATGTATCTAATACATTACATATTTATTTTTTTCCTTTTTGAAAATCAGCATGATATACAACATGATATTCAACATTAATATTTTCTAATTTAATTCAATCATTTGATTTTTTAAACGAATAATTGACTACACTTTGGATATTTAGCAAATATTTTGCATTTCTTGTTGATGATTGTTGCATTTTGACCGAGACACCGAGATGATATTCACTAGATAATTAAAGTAAAATTATATTAAAAATGGCTGTCAAGCGATTCTGACTGCAGTTACAGCAACTGGCCACTAGATGGCGACAAAAACTTTATGTCCGAGCCTGAATTTTCAAGCACACATAGTGCGTGTGTGTGTGTGTGTGTGTGTGTGTGTGTGTGTGTGTGTGTGTGTGTGTGTGTGTGTGTGTGTGTGAGAGAGTAAGCCTCCTGTGGACTATCTTCAGACGTCCATTCATTTGGATGGCCACCATCTCCTTGCAGAAGAACAGGGTGAAAACCTTGCTTTTGAGGCAGCATATCGTTAGCGCGAGGCTAGCACCTCGATATGCTGCAGCGGGACATCCCATAATGCACCTCTCTCCTTCTTCACTCTTGCTTTCCTGTCCTATCCCTTCATCAGTGCGTGATAGCAACCTCATATCTTCTCCCACATTCTTAAGCTCTCAGGGGCGGGGCTTCATCTGCTGCAGCGCCAGGCGTCCACCATTGTTATTTCTTTATGAGTATCAAAGCTAGTATCATAGCACCTCAGCTATTAGCATGTAACTGTTATTATTAATGACAGATCATTTATATTGTATCCTATGAGCTATTAGCACGTTACTCTTATTAGTAATAATAGATCTTTTGCATTGTATCACGTAAGCTATTAGCATGTAACTGTTATTAGTAATAATATATCATTTGTATTGTATCTTATCAGCTATTAGCATGTCATAGTTATTATTAATAATAGATCATTCATATTGTATCTTATCAGCTATTAGCATGCAACTGTTATTAGTAATAATAGATCATTTGTATTGTATCTTATCAGCTATTAGCATGCAACTCTTATTAGTAATAATAGATCATTTGTATTGTATCCTATCAGGTATTAGCATGTAACTGTTATTAATAATAATAGATCATTTGTATTGTATCATGTCAGCTATTAGCATGTAACTGTTATTAGGAATAATTCATTTGTATTCTGTCATGTCAGCTATTAGCATGTAGCCGCTAGCTTTATTATCAATATGAGATCATTGTTCCCCATCCCTTCCTAGCTAATATGCTAATAATAATATGGCTAACCGAATAGGGAGCTTTTCCTGTACATTTCCTGTAACATTTCTGTGAGGATGACGAGGACGCTGTCCATCTGCATGTTGTCTCTCGCAGAGAAGTCCTGTGGGAACGTCGGGGAGCTGCAGGGGGGGCGTTTCCGCTACGACGGGGACGGCCTGGTGGGCGAGAAGGTGCACGCTGAATGCGACGAGGGGTGAGTGAGGGAAGACCGTCTGAGAAGAAGGACAAAAAAACACCCTCTGAATTCGTGTTCCTCCAAATCTCCGCAGGTATTTCCTCAAAGGACCAAAGTTTCTGGTTTGCACCAAATTAGGTTGGACTGGGAAAATCCCATCCTGTGAGGGTGAGTGGATTTTTAGAAACACAGGAATCTGTGAAGGACTGAATGGTTCTATAGCTCATAACATAGTAATAACATAGAAGTGACACAGTAACATCGTAGTAACTTAGTAAAAGCATTGGTAGTAAAATGTAATAACACAGTAATAACATTAAAAACATACGAGTAAAATCTAATAACACAGCATAACGTGGTAACAGTTGTAACATAGAAAAATCATAGTAGTAAAATAAAATAATTCAGCAACATAGTGGCATAGTAATACCATTGTAGTAACTAAGTAAAAGCATACTGGTAAAATGTAATAACACTGTAATAACATAGTAATATAGTAATAACATAGTAGTAACACAGTAGTAACTTAGTTAAAAAAAAAACTAGTAAAATGTAATAACACAGTAATAACATAGTAGCAACGTAGTGACAACACAGTAGTAAAATGTTTTAACACAGCAAATAACAGCAGCAAAATAGTAACATAGTAGTAACATAGTAATAACACTGTTGTGACATAGTAACATAGTAATAACATAGTGATAACATACTAGTATGGGAGTGCTTACCTTTTCCTGATCGTGGCAAAGCTTTCTTGTCTTCAGTTTTATAATCTGAAGGTACATCAGTTGCAGAGGCCGAGATCAACTGTCGCACCCCTGTCGTGGCCAACTCCGGGAAAACCGTCGTCTCGGCGCACCGCGTGGGCGACAACGTTAGCTTCACCTGCGTCCCTGGCTTCCGGCTGGAGGGGCCACCGCAGGTCACCTGCGGCCCGATGGGCCGCTGGCTGCCGGAGCCCCCGAGGTGCAGCCCGGAGTCCACCGACGATGGGTCTCGCCTCGGGTGCCAGGCGCCGCCGGACGTCTACAACTCCAGCACCACCCTGGCCGACAAGTACATCACCCGGACGTCCTTCTCCCCCGGCGAGAGGGTTCACTACCGCTGTCACGTCGGGTTTCGGCAGGCGGGCGGCAGGAGAGAGCGGCAGTGCGTGAACGGGAGTTGGACGCCGCTGCTGCTCAAATGCGAACGTGAGTTCCTCCCGGAGAAGTTCCTCGACTCGGTGACAAAATGCTGACGCGGAATCCTGTTTCGTCGCCGCCTAAAGCAAAGCTGTGCGGCTCGGCGGGCGAGATCCACCACGGCCGCTTCACCTACACCGGCGTGGAGTTCGGGGACACGGCCACGGCCGCCTGCGACGAGGGGTGAGGACGTCTGCCGCGTTCTTCAATGTTTCCACGTTTGTCTGCGAAAAACTGAACGGCTCTGGACGCCTCCCAGGTTCAGCCTGGTCGGGAGGGCAAAGCGGTACTGCATGGACGATGGCTGGAGCGGACGCATCCCCACCTGCGAAGGTGCGGCAAGCTAACGTCGCTAACGTTGCTAACGTCACTAACGTCACAAATAAATACACAATTAGTGACACCAATTTGTTTTAAGTTCAATTGTTATATAACGTGACATTATATGTACAATATAAGGATATTTACAATGAAAGTAGAAATATAATAATTTAAGGAATCTTATCCAATACATATTTGATTTTTCTTTTTGAAAATCATGATGTACAACATTAGCAACATTTAATATTTTCTAATATAATTTCAACATTTGATATGTTAAATGAATTATTCACTATATTTTGGATATTTATCAAATATTGTGAATTTCTTTTTGATGATTGTTACTCAGATAATTCACACTTTTATACAACACCGAGATGGTATTCACGAGATAATTCCATTTGGGCTGCAGTTACAGCAATTGACCAACAGATGACGCCAAAAGTCTTTTCACGCACACATGGGACAAAAACAGAGATGAGTGTGTGTGTGCGTGTGTGTGTGTGTGTGCGCGCGCGCGACACACAGCAAGCTAACGTTTCTAACGACATTCATCCTGTCCGAGTTGCGCAGTGACGCCTGTTTCCCATTCCAGCGGTGGCGTGCCCCGACCCCCCCGAGATGCCCAACGCGCTGAGGGTGGACCGGACGGAGGGCCCTCACTTCTACAGGAACGTGGTCTTCTACCAGTGCCAGGCGGGGATGCTGGCGCAGGGCGAGGAGGCCTGGGAGGTTTGGTGCCAGGAGGACGGGACATGGAGCGCGCCACCCAAATGCAAAGGTGCGCTATCACCGGAAGCTCCTCCATCGACACGTGAACTTATCACGCAGGGGTTGAAATTCCCTCCGCAGAGGTCCGATGTCCGTCTCCCGGGGTCGCTAACGCCTCCTGGACGAGGTACCACCTTCGGACCTTCCAGCCCATGGACACCGTCTCCGTAGCCTGCAACCGCGGGTTCGCCATCGTCGGCCCGAGAAGCATCACCTGTGGCGCCGGCGGCCTGTGGCTACCCGGCCTCCCCAAGTGCCGGAGGAAGAGTGAGCGAAGCGGCCGTCCACTTTCCCATCCCCTGTTTTTTTTCTCACACCGACCCTAACCTTGTTTTGTTTTTTTTTCTCCCTCCCTTTTAGCGTGGAATGCTAACCGTTTGGGCTAAAAGATGAGAGAAAAAGGAGCATCGCCACCGAAACATTAAAACTGTTCTGAAATGAAGCCGAAGTACAGTATTCCTTTATTTCTGTTAAGTGTTTCTGGGCAAAAAAAACAAACCAAAACAAACACAAGCACAAACACCTGGTCTGGTTCGCCGCTGTACGCGGGCGACAAAACAAGAAAACACCGAGTCTGTTCAATTTTTTTTTTTTTTTTCTTCTTTTTTTTTTTTAAAGACAAATACAAAAAAAAAAAAAAAAAAAAATTTACATGAGCAGTAAAAATTCAAGAGCAAATTTGGTTTTGACCTTTTAGATAAAATCAAAGGAAACCTCCTTTTAAAAGGAAAGGTTTAAAAAAAGGA
>CAAKHD010013682.1:54167-91132 GCA_901007705.1 Fistularia tabacaria | reverse complement strand
AATTTTCCAGGAAAGTTTTTTGAAAAACCAAAAAAAAAAAAAAAAAAAAAAAAGAGAAGGTCGGGTCGGGAAGGCGGGGGGGGGACGTACTGGTGTCTTGTCCTTGTGGGAGTTGCTGGATGCGTGGGGAGGAGGAGGAGGATGAGGAGGAGGAGGAGGAAGAGGCGGCAGGAGGACAGGGGCTGGGGGGGTCATGATCCGGCGATTCCGCAGCTGGGCGTCTTTTACTTGTATGGTCGCAGGAAAGCGGAGACTTTGCTGCTTATGAGGCGTATGAAGGAGCGGGGGAGCATCTCGTTGGACTCCCGAGTCGTGTACTTAAAGTAGTTGTTCGGGTGAGCCAGCACGTCAAAAAGAGTCTTAATCAGTTTTTTATCCTGCGATGAAGAACAGACAGATTTAATCTTTCATTGCTTAGCGCGGCGCTTTGCTCCTTAATACCCTGTCTGAAAATTGCACTTAAAGCCGTTGCGCAACGTGCTGAAGCCAAAAAGAGAGCCTGCGTTGCATGACAACCTTTGCAAATATCCTCCGTGCCATTTCGCCATCTGACTCATGCGCGGTCCGATATGTTTGCTAGCAACAGTTTTGTTTATCCAAACAACACGACGTCCGGGGCTTAATCCTTAACTGATTAACGTCTCCCAGGTGGTCTTGCGCGCCTGATTTAAATTAAGCCGACACGCAGAATAACAAGGAAAAGCGCTGCCAACCTTGAGGATTTCTTGATGGTTTTCTGAGGCGTAGAGTCTCCCGTCCCTCACGATGTCCTCCACGAGCTGCTCGTAGTCCTCTGGACGTGTCGGAGACAACAAGCGACAGCATCACCGCCCGTTACCTCATCAAATACCCCAAACGTGTGATAAAACCGGGATTTATGTCTAATTCAATCACCGCTACCGCGAATAACCGCCAGCATTTGTTCCATGTGACGTGCAACCGTTGGCTCACTCATTCACGTGTCATAAAGACACAACGTTCACACTCTCATTCACACATCGGTGGAGCACGACGCCTCTTCGACGTCTCATGAAGGTCTCGGTCATTGAACCATGCTGTCGGATCAGGCCAGCAGGTGCCGTTTCCAAAAAGGAGGATTAGGGAGTCATTCATTTACTGGCTTAATGTAGATCCACGGTTCGCAGCTTTAGCTAGCGAGCTAGCTAGACTGTGTGGGAACTTTTGCGGACGCAGACCACGATTGTGGAGGCTCTCGGTCATCCAGGTGATGGTGAATTCTTGTCGAAGTCTTCTTGTCGCGGCTCATCCGAGAGGCTGAGAACTGAAGAAGCCTCTTGGATGAGGGGATGAAACGTCCTCGAACGAAGAAGTCCCAGTCCGGTTGCCAAGGCAAGAAGATTTCAACAAGAATGCAGACCATTTGTTAGCGGCTAACGCGAAGCGACGAGTCCGGAACATACCATCGTAGGTGACGTAGGGGATCTGGAAGCCTCTGGCGCTGTTGGCCTCGTTGGACTTGAAGTTGATCCAGAGGCGTCTGGATCGAGCGGTGAAGGCGATGGGCCGCTCGTACGTCTGGCAGGTCTCGTAGGTGGTGATGGATGTGGCTGACCCTTTGCGAGGCACCGACAGAAGCAACAATTGGATTTGTAGGGCGGCTCCTCATACGGGGGGAATCATACACTGAACATATAAACACCGACTTTCCAGGGAGGTACTCACAGTTCTTTCTCATGACCAGCACATCTCCGCACTCATCCTCCGAGGGCAGAAATATCTCTGGCACTACAATCAGGATCTTTCGCTTGCTGGGCGGGTTGATATTCCAGATGCATTCCACATTAGCGGGGTAATTACCCGGATAGTTCGGTGACTCAATGTAACCCATGAACTCGCCCATCTCGCCGCCACATTGCCTGTCTAGACGCACACAAACAAAACTAATTACCTTCCAACCCGACGTTTAAGACATTTCAAAACAGAAAAAGCAGTCGTTTCGGGACTCACTCTTGCACTGGGAGACGCTCGTGGCACCGTCGAAATCGGTGGTGGTGTTTCCGGGACAGGAGATACAGTAGTTCTGTCGAAACTCCGTCTGATAAGTCCCCACCGGACAGCGGATACACCTGTGGACCGTGGTGTTGTAGTAATGACCTGGGGAACACTGGACTGTGGAGTACAGGCAAAGGCACAGAGTAAGCAACTCGAAGCCAGTTGTCCGTCTTGGTGCGGACTTCGAGAGCTTGCCTTTGACTTCGCAATCATGGAAGGAGCTGGCGCCCTCCCTCTTGGTGCTCAGTCCGCCCCCGCAAGGGAAGCATAGCGTCCGTCCCAAATCCGGCTGGTAGGTGCCCTGAGGGCAAGGCTGGCAGGGTTTGAATCCGTCACCGGAGAAGTACCCTGTGGGGCACTGGCCTAGATCGGGTTCGCAGGACAGATGGAGTGCGTTCAAGCAAGAGCTGACGGTTACGGAAGCTCACTTTACATTCCCGGGAACCTTTTGCCCGACTACCTGCGCAGGAGGAGATGTTTCGTGCCCCGACCGGCCCGTGGCCGTCGCTGCCCGGGCAGAGGTCGCAGGCCAGCTGCCCCTCCTTCTCCTGGAAAGTGCCGGGCGGACACTGGACGCAACGCTCCTGCTCGCCATGGTAGTAAGATCCCGGCAAACATCTGACTGAGAGAACATCCGCAACCAGTCCAGTCAGAGAGCATGAGCATGCCGGAAGAATTAGCAGAATGATGACGGGCTTTCTCTGAAAATGTTTCCTCGGAGTACGTGGGACGACGCCGGAGCTTCAGTCTTACCACATCGGCCACTGTCCCTCTCCGAACCCGGGCTGCAGTTCTCCTGGATGGG
This sequence comes from Fistularia tabacaria, assembly GCA_901007705.1. Classification (NCBI taxonomy): domain Eukaryota; kingdom Metazoa; phylum Chordata; class Actinopteri; order Syngnathiformes; family Fistulariidae; genus Fistularia; species Fistularia tabacaria. The sequence goes on along the minus strand of CAAKHD010013682.1, from coordinate 88,314 downwards.
AGCGGCCTGGGGGAGTTTCTGGGCCACTTCGTACTCCAAGCCGGCCACTCGAATCAGGAAGCGCTCCTGGTTGATCGACTTCTTCAGAGCCTTGATGTACGTCTTGACCTGCTTCTCCATACGCTGTCTCAGGCAGCTGAGATTACAACTCCCTGGTTGCGCAGGTGAACGGAATCAGGTGTTTCAGAAGCGTCCGTGCCCAAGGAACAGGATCGCCTTGGTGACAGCGCGGTGTGTGACCCACCTGTCGTGTCTCCGGGTTTCACCTCGGCTTCCAGCTCCAGGGTGATGCGCGTCACCTCCTTGTTGGAGGGGTTTCGAGCGCGCCGACCCTTCGTTTTCTTGGAGGAGTCACATTTGAGATTGACAAATGTGACCAGGCAGTTGCTGCAGGGCTGCCCGCCTCCTGTGGACAGATACCAGCGCCCGGGGTTTAACCGCACGCCCCGCGTGCAGCCATTGTCCCGCACTTACAGTTGAACTGACTTAAAGTTGGAGACTGACCCGGCCCTAGCGTCCGTCCTCTGTCCTCTGTCCTTCCGGTCAGCTTGGGGTGGAGATGACATTTGGCGTTTTTTATCTTGAACGACGCCGTCTGTTTCACTGGAGGCGCCAAAGTCTCTACACACAAACACAGCGACAGCAGGCGGGAGGGGCAAAAATTCAAAATCACAGCGCAGACGGGACAAAACACAAGGCCGTCTGCGTGCAGTAACGAATGCATGGTTGGAAAGTCTTAACAATCCGGAGGACAGCACCTATGCAGCTCTGACTGCTGCTGGAGTTGAGCCTGGTAGGGGACTTCCCTCTGAGAATGGGGATGCCACAGCTCACAGAGTAGCTGTTGTCGGACTCTGTGCGACAGAACAAGCGTCAGATTTACCATTTTGGATCCGAGACCTTCGTTTCAAGGCGATCGGTTGTTAGCACGTGACATACCCGCCAGATAGTGAGCCTTGGAAGCGCACGTGAGGGAGCAGCTCTCCTTCTTGCCCGTCTTGCTACACGTCAGCGTTGCCTTCGGCGCCACGAGACCGGCGGGGCATTTCACCAGCTCTGAAGGCATTAAAAGACAAAGCGACCAGTTCAAAAATAGGGTTTGGCTGGATGAGATGTGACCGGTTTCTATTTCTATCCCCGGAATCTTTGTCAAAAACATTGGCCCGAACAGGCTCTGTGGTGAAAAAAATGCGCGCAACCGTGTGGCATTTGCATACAGGTGCTGTAATTTGGGGTTTTAAAACACGGCCGCGTTCCCAGAGGACCGGGGGGGGGGGAACGAAACCCTTTTGCTTGCATTTTGGCGTTTGGACCATAGGGGGGCAGTGCTGCTACGTACCAATGCAGTCCTTCTTGTTCCAGTGCAGCTTGTAGCCGGGTGGGCAGGTACACTCATAGCTCCCCAACGTGTTGATGCAGCCATATTTACAGCCGCCTCGATTTATACTGCACTCATCAATATCTGCCAGGACACATGTTTGGAGAAATGTTAAGTGGGTATGATTCGCAGCAAATGATAGTTAATTAAACGTGCCAAGAAATGATGGTATGACAGCAGAGGTCGATTTTTCTCAATTTATTAAAGGAGACATCTGCGAAGAGACACTGCGGGGAGAGTATAATTCATCCCGACACCGTGGGATTGAAGATTTGTGTAACAGATACTACGGCGCGGAGGTTTTTGCTTCTGCCTCACAGCCAGAAGCTCCCTGGTTGGGGGCTTCTCTGTGTGGAAGTCTCCATGTTCTCCCAGTGTCTTTGTGGGGTTCCTCCCGGTTCTCTGGTTTCCTCCCACAGGCCAGAAACATGCAGAAGGTCCAGACGCGTGAACGGCCATATGTCTCTTTATGAAGCGTAAGCGAGAGAGCGAATACTTGGATGGCTCTATGTGTGGCCCCGCTGTCGAGCAGCCCGGGGCGAACCCTGCCTCTCAGGATAAGCGGCTTTTATTTCGAATCCCCGAATCGGAACGCCGCGACCCCGTTTTCGGTCTGACGACGCCATCGGGTTTAAGTCCCTTTCGACTCAAATCTCCCTCGCTGACGGACGGGGCGGGCGGCAGACGAGTGCCGGAGACACAGCGAAGGAGACGCAGATAACAGTGATTGATGATATGAAATTTTCTCCATTGTCTCGTTCCGTAACCCCCCCCCCAAATGGAAGTGGTCCGCGTGCCCACAAGCTCCTTGGAGACACTGACGATTTCATAGACGCCACCTGCTTGGGAACATTTCCAGAGACCCACCGCTTATCCACGCCGTCCAAGGACTCAATTTACAGGACAAAGAGCTCTAATGAATATCTGATGGAAGCAGCACTTGTATGCTGGCTGTTGAGACTTCTTTGCCGCCCCCTTCCGTGAAGTACGACAAAAGATCGATGGCGACCTTTCTCTAGATCTCTTTGGGCTTTTTCTCGGCACGCTGCTTGAAATCAATCTTGCATTCATGACAGAGGGGAGACTTGATGTGACTCCTCATCAAGAAAACCCAGATGGGAGCGAGCGCTTGGCGACAGCGGCGAGGAAACTCTGGCCTTTTACCGTTGCGGGAACCTCAAATACGGGGCAGCCTTCTGCCTCGACCGGCTAAGGGGCAAACGAGAGCGAGAAGGCCAGAGACAAAGGTGGCGAGAGTGCGAGGGGTCCAGAGGGACAGGGACAAATGAGCTCCTGCTAATGATAACAGCAGTGCTAACAGTTTAAAGCTAAATGCTGAAATGATTCAATCATAGCTAGAAAATTGGGACTTCTAATCGCAAGTCAATCCCGTAAAAAAACAGTTCAAGAGCATCAGTCCACCTGTGTGTTTCCACGTGAGTCTCGAAAAAGGCCGATTTACTTCGCGAGTTTCGTGTTTTTTAACTGCTACTGGCTAAAAAAAAGCCCATTCGTCAATACCACAGGAATGTGTGTCTTCTGGCTGCGTCGCTGGATACATGGATTATTTGGTCACCAGGGCCCCAGGCCTATTTTTTCCTCTAGATAAGCAAAAAAGAAACAAAAAACGAGCAGATTGTTTTGCCGGCTCGGACGGAGAATGGCTGGATACACTCTCACCGGGGAGGAATGTTGACAGACCCCTGCACAATGCTTGACAGCAGGTCGCTGACCTAACCGCGTTTGCTTAGTGAGAGTCCATTGTATTGTGTCGCTAAACACTGAGCGCAGCCTTTCTGGATTGTTTGGCTGATATATTTTAGCTGAGGGAATAACCTCACCTTGGTTATGGCTGGGAGTGAAGGAGTACAGCGGGGGCGACGATAAATCTCCCGGGTTATCTAATAGTTCCGACAGCGCCGATGAAACGCGAGGGGGGGGGGGGTCATTCATCACCGGCTCTCTCAACAATGGTATATAGAGTCATTTATGCCTGACCGTCTTCTCTCTCCACCCCACCCCCCAACCCGGCCTCAACGTGGCCCATCATGTGAGTAAAAGCCAGAAAAAATCCAATCGGGCTGCTTTTATTCCCGGGACGGCCAGGAAACACAGAGGCTGAAGGGGATCCGCGGAGAACCGAGGATACCGGCACCAGGACCGTCGGCATTTCCATGCAAACACACAACGAACGGATTGCGCATCTCTTGGTGGCCTGGCGAGTGTTTATGGTGGCTCACGATTCTGTGTTTTTGACGATTCTCTGTGTTTTTGGACTGTGGGAGGAAAGCGGAGAGCCCAGAGGAAACCCACGCAGACACGGGAGAACATGCAAACTCCACACAAAAAGGTGGTGGGAATGGAACCGGGGTCCTTCATGTGGTGGAGCTGAATAACCACTGCACCGCCATGCTACCCCTCATGAAAGGTGTCGTTCTGTCTCATAAAACTGTATTTATTTCTTCATTCATCATCTATGGCAGTTGTCTTGGACTCTCGCTGGGGTTCATCCTGGACGTCACACAGGGCAATCACAGGGCCACACATAGAGACATACAACCATTCACCCTCTCATTCACATCTCATCAAGAGACAAACATGATTCATTCAGTCATTTACACACCATACATAGAAAAATGCAACCATTCACCCTCTCATTCACACTTCTTATAGAGTCATACAACCACTCACTCCCTCATTCATCAATCATACATAGCCATACAGCTATTCATTCTTTCATTCAAATGTCATATAGAGCAGACGCCCCCAACCTTTTTAGTACCAGGGACCAGGTTTATGCATGAAAATGTTTCTGTGGACCGGTTGGAGGGTTCAAATAATTAATTTTTTTTCGGTTCACAGTATTTAATCTGAAAACACTTTAAATAAATAAATTACAGTCATTTTGTACTATAATATCAATTCAGCATCGTGTAGAGTCAGTGGGAGACGTTCATTATAAATAACGCCTAGCAGGGGCGCAGCTTGTGTATCACCTGTTGCGATGAACCCGTTAGGTGGGAATCTTGATACTTTCTTTTAAATGCGGCATTCTTTTTGCTGGCAGTCTGTGACGCTTCTGCCGTCTCATCGTTTTCTGATTTCCCCCCGAAAAAGCTCTCCGGCAACTTTTGTTTCTGGCTAGTTTTTTTCGAGGGCTAGCTTGCGGTAGCTGATGTGTGAAATGGTGCGACAGAGTTCAGTGCAGCGGTAAAAAGGCGAAGGCGGAAACATTTTTCAAAATAAGATCCGGAAGGTCGAATGAAAAACTTTGTACCAAGAATGATTTTCGGTCACCAAATGACCCGCGGACCGGTACGGGTCCGGGGACCAGGGGTTGGGGACCCCTGATATAGAGCCATACAAACATTCACATACCATGTAGAAACATACAACACTCTTCTCTCTCATTCACATGTCTTACAGAGACGTACATCCAGTCACCTTCTCACTTACATAAAGAGACAAAAAAAAACATTCAGCTGTGATTCATGCAAAATCTGTGCTTTCTACTTTTATCATAGAAGCAGCTTTAATTCTGTGACTTTGCTAGTTTTGACGAGAAGAGATAGCAGCAGTCGCGTTAGCATAGGTCTGCTGCGATAGGCCGTCAACGCGTGGCGTTCTTCTCCCGCTATTCGAAAGGTGCGACCGTAAAACCCCCGCCGCCGTTTTGCAGGCGCCGCGTTCAGATCCGACCCCCTGCTCGTTTTTCAACGTCAAGAAAACATCTACAAGTTCTGTCGCTACACACCTCGATCAGTCGACCTGTCAGACGGCGGCGAAAAAGGAACAAATCGGCATATATGTATGTATCTCGGGAGCACATGCCGTCTCCGGCTGTGTCTCCGGCGAGGCCCCGAGGCGCTGCAGACAGTGGCAGATTCTACCCGTTGATACGCGCTCAATCAAAGGGTCGCCGTCACGCCCTGATGTGCTCTGGCAGGTCTTTCGCTGCCTGTCGGGCAGATCTAACGCATCCAACCCCCAACCCGCGTGCCTCCTCCTCCTCCTCGCACCAGAGGCTGCTTCTGCTATCTGCCCCGCACCGGAGTACGTTCGCGGTGCCTGCTAATGTTTTGGATAGAGAGGACAGCCGTACCCCCGCTTTGAAGGAGCATAACACATTTTTCACGTTGTAGTCCATTAACTACAGCACAAATCATCCGCACTTTGCGCCACTGCCAAGAGTAGCACAAGTCTGCAGATTGATTTCCTGCCTTCCGGGCAGCCACCTGTTTCGGCTCATTTCAGGTCACTTGAAAATCAACTCGCGGAGACCTACAGACGGCTGGAGATTGGTAATCCATCAAATCCAGCATTTAGTCACATTTACTTTTTCTTCTCGGAAACAGCGGGGGCTTTTCCAAGTCCATATTTCAGATTTTTCCACTGCCGGATTATTAAGATGGACGCTGACTTGACACCGAATTATTAAATTCAACACGTCGATGTTCGGCGGGCAGAATTCACCTCAAGCATTTCGATCGCACCGGTGAAGACCAGCTATCCGAGGCCTTTCCCGGGACTCGGGCGCAAAGCAGCAAACCGCTACCGAGAACGAAAAGCTCCTTTTTGGAAATTTGATGCGGAAAACGGAATGAATGACAGATTCTGAAAACATGGCATGGGGAATTAGCATCATATTTCCACAGTTAGCAAAGGTTCGTTCTGTTTGTCACTTTTTCCTGCATGCAGGGTTGTGGGAGCACTGGAGTCCATCCCGGCTGCCATTGGGCGACAGGTGGGTTTCACCAGCGCGGGGCCACATATGGAGACAAGCAACCACTCACCCTCTCAGTGGTCTATAGAGACATATAATTATAGAGATATATTATATATGCTAATACTGATACATTCACCATCTCACTTTCACATCTGGACAGTTAAGGGTCTCCAATGGACCCGAGGGGAACCCTTGCAGGCCCGGGAAAAACATGGCAAACATGAATAAATACATATATATATATTAATATAATATACATATATGTACATATAGCTGCATCTATATGTGGATACATGTATATTTACACATATACACACACATGTAAATTAAAAAAAACGCAATGTTCCTGTATAGCAGTTTTGAACTATTTTATCTTTTTCTTTATTATTGTCCCTGTCCTTTTTCCTGTCTTTGTGTGTGTATGTAAATATGTAGACATATATCCACATACATATGTAAACATGTGTGAGATATTTAAATACTACATAATATATTTTTACATTGCACGTATATCTACACATCCTGCATATATATATATAGTATTAAATGTAAATTATCTATATATCTATTTATGTGTGTATATATATATATATATATATATATATATATATATATATATATATATATAAATACTGTATGTATACTTACATACACATACAGATACATATCTACATGTATACACTGAGATATTTGTTGGTTATAATATTACAGTATATTTATAATATATTTATACATTTCACTTATATTTACACGTCCTGCATATATATATTGTATGATTTATAAATGTATCTATATCTCTATTTATATATATGTGTGTATAGATATACATATATATATAAATACTGAAATATAAAAATACATATAAATGTGTGTGTGTGTGTGTGTTTGTGTTTGTGTGTGCGCAGAGCACAGGCTCACCTCCACAGTGAGCCAGACCGTAGAGGACGTAGCCTTTGTGACAAAGACACTGGAAGCTGCCGGCCGAGTTGACGCAGAAGTGGTCGCAGGCGCGGTCAAAGGAGCACTCGTCAATGTCTGCATGGACAGGGAGGGGACATGGAAAGGACAGGGAGAGGACAGGGAGACTCGCTGTTAGAGACACTTTGCAGAACACCTGCCGGCTGGAGCAAGAAAACAACACAGTTGTCCTCCCGGCGTGCGCGGCGTCGCCGCCGTTGTTTGTCATTAATTTTAATGACCTGATCCCTTCTGGACAAGAAGGCATCTTTTCTCGCCCGCCACGATTGACCCACCGGAACGGAAATATGGCTTGTCTGTCCGCACACACTCAAATGGCACTTTCAAACCATTTTTCAAGATTACAAGAGGCCTCGCCAGGAAGCTCGATAATAGAAGCTCAAGTGCCTTTCATTCCCGCTCGCCACTTTTTCGCTTTTCTCCTCTAAACTGCACTACAAATGAGGCGAGATTGTAAGGAAGCCCCCGAAAGATGTTACATCTTGGGTAATAAAAAGCCCTGGGGGGGTCAACTGTGTAGATAAGAGCGTCGCTATGTGCAGTCGGCATCTGGTCGCAGCAGACTCTTTAATCCTCCCTTGGACGCGAGAAGCCAATATCTCTGATCTATCCCGCAAATACATCCCGATAAGTCTCTTGAACGTTAAAGATATGTGGACTGATAGTCGAACTCACACAAGTCGACGTCTCCCGGGATATTTTTTTCCCTGGAACGTCGCGCTCCCGGTCCGAGAGCCCCTCGGGAGTTGTGACGTAGTGCCTGCTGCCATTTCAAAACAGACGGCGCGGGTGTTTCCTGGATCTTACTGCGCCATATTTATCCTTGTTGTTGTCTTCGCCGTTTTAATCGATATCTATACTCGTATTTATTCTTATTGTTGCGCTGCTGTGACAAAGAAATTTCCCCTATGGGGATCAATAAAGTATTATCTTATCATATTTCACACTTCGTGCAGTAAATATTGAGAAAAAACAATGTTTACCAGAAAGCTGTGGGTCAACCTTTTAAAATTCGCGTTCAGGTTTGACAAGGGGAGGCCTTAGTAATGGGATAGCTCACCGAAAAACAACATCGTTGGTGCAGCATGGCGCTTTTTACAGAAGGATATAAAGGTTTGAAAAACTCCGCACACTTAGAGTGCTCAAAAAATAAAGATAATTTATTCTCCAAAGAGTAAAGAAAATGTATTATAGCATGACGTTTCGAGCGAAGCATCCAACCAAAATATGTTTTAGTTTTACATATGTTTTGCATATTTTGGTAATCATCTGAAGACGAGCCAATTTTTGCTCAAAATTTCATGCTTTGATCAATTTTCTTTACTCTTTGTAAAATAAATTGTCCTTATTTTTGGAGCACTCTTGGTGTGCAGATTTTTTTCCAACCTTTATTTATGGGAGACTTTTGATCCAGCACCCGTCCTTAGCTCGCCAGCCGATGTGCATGTTTTTCTTTTTTCTCAAGCAAATTTTATTCACATGTCGTCCAATGACGACACACTTTCCAAGCAGAGCAGGTCTGGGCCACGCTCTAAAAAAAATCATCGAAAGAGATTTGAAATTCCCTTCAAGAGCATTGCAGAAACCTCAGACGGACCGATGCGGGGCAGCCTTCTGCCTCGACCGAAAGAAAGCCAGAGAGAAGGTCAAGAGTAGGATTGACAGAGTTTGGAGGGACAGAAATCTCACACTAGTAATAATGGTTGAGTTCCAGTGCGCTAACGTTTGCTTAGCATACTTACTCGAGCCAGCAGCCGCCGCCTGCGTCAGATGAAGGTGTGGCGAATCTTCCAAAATAAGCGAGTCGATAGGCAGCTTATCATTATATCCTTTTGTGTGCGGAGCATGCGTGTCCCTTATTTACCGCTCTACTCTGGAGAAGAATGCATCATCACGGCCCCTGTTCCACGCAGAGCGGGTTGCGACCGCGGACGCCTGACGTGAGAGCGCTCACGTCGTTAGCACTGAGATGAGAATCGTGAATCGCCGGCGTCCGGCCTTTATGACCTACCATTACTATTAGCTCGTGAACAATAGCGGACCGGCCGGACCTCCAACCTTTCCAAAAAGCTCCTTGATTGATTCTTGAATTCGCGAAGTAATACCCCAAGGAGAGAAGGAAACAAGAAAAAAATAGTTTCGCTATTGTCTCCGCAGGACTGATTATCATAGACGTCCCATCTATCATAGATGTTCCTCGGCCGAGAACGTGGGATCTGATGAGCGTGTCCCCGACTGCCCTCATATGGATTAGGAGATGAGAGGGAGCCTCTGGAGGGTATTGAGGGTGGAGGAATGCTGGCAGGGGCTCAGCAGACATGCCCTATCCTGAGTGACGGGACAAGGTCCACTGGCAGCGGGGAAACACCGTGACTGTTTAAACCGAGATAACCGCCAGAATCCGACGTCGCAGGTTTTGTTTAAAAGTAGCTGATCGTCAAAAAGCGCCGCGGCACGCCGCCCGGCGCACACAGCTGCCAAAATTAACGGCGAATGTCGTTCGACCTCCCCTCTGGTTTCAGCTCGGAGCCAATTCTCAATAAACCAGAGGTTTACGAGATTATTATTTCGCCTCAGTTAAAATATACCCCGAAGTTATGTGTCGGTATGATTTTATACGTGGGGATTATCTTTCGAAAAACAGATATATTTTGTCTTCTGGAGGAGCCCTTTTCAAAGCAAATAATCCCCGTGTTGCCATGGTGATGTCACCCGGGATCATCTTGAATTTTATAAACAGGTCCCGTGTTAAAATGTGGGTCTTCTCTGGACGGGGAGGGCCTCGTAAAAGCTGCTGTTTAGCTGCCTTATGCAGACTTTGGGAGTAAATGTCAGCCATTAATGCTGATTTCTTGTTTTGAATCGTTCTCCGGCGAATGCCGCAGCTCCGCGGAACATTAAGGCCCGGCTTAGCGCTGGAAAATAAACAAGATCTTCGGAATATTGTCGGAGGGCGGTAAGCCAGGGAGCCGGGGCTCTGTCCGGGCCTGAATGCTCATAAGCTATAAACGCACTCATGGCCGTACCTTCAATCAATCAATTAGTCAATCAATCAATCAGTCAACCACAAAACAAGCTAGACATTGTGAAACCTAGCATTCATTCATTCACTTTCTGGACCACTTATCCTGCACTCAAGGGTAATGGGACCTATCCCAGCGGTCTTGGACAAGAGGTGGGTTCAGTCTGGACCAGTCACAGGGCCACATGTAGAGGTATAACGCTATTCGCCCTCTTGTTAACATGTCCAAAAGAGGCAAACCACTATTCACTCTCTTCTTCACATGTCTTAAAGAGGTATACCCCCATTCGCTCTCTTCCTCATATGTCCAAAAGAGGCATACCGCTATTCACTCTCTTCTTCACATGTCCGAAAGAGGCATACTGTTTTTCACTCTCTTCTTCATAGGTCCTAAACAGGCATACTGCCTTTCACTGTCTTCTTCATATGTCCTAAAGAGGCATACTGCTATTCTCTATCTTCTTCATTTGTCCAAAAGAGGCATACTGCTATTCACTCTCTTCTTCACATGTCCAAAAGAGGCATACCACTATTCACTCTCTTCTTCACGTCTTAAAGAGGCATACCGCTATTCTCTTTGTTCTTCATATGTCCAAAAGAGGCATACTGCTATTCACTCTCTACTTCATTTGTCCGAAAGAGGCATACTGCTTTTCACTCTCTTCTTCAAGTCTTAAAGAGGCATAGCGCTATTCTCTTTGTTCTTCATATATCCAAAAGGGGCATACTGCTATTCACTCTCTACCTCACATGTCTTAGAGAGGCATACCGCCATTCATTCTCTTGTTGATATGTCCTGAAGACGGCACACCTCCATTCACCCTCTCATTCCCCATCTCGACAGTTTAGGGTTGCCATCTGCCTGTTTTAGGACATGCAAATTCCAAACAGAGGACAGGTCCTTCCTGCCGTGACGCGGAAAATAAATCTGAACGGTGGAGCAGCCAAAAAGGTTATTTGATGATCTACCTGAGAGGTCCACGGGGTTTGTTCTGGCCCCCGGCAGATACCAGATTAGCATTTTGGATTCAAGCATTCATTGGAAACATTGGTGAGACGGATGGAAAAAGAGCTACGCGGGGGAAGAACGCCGGGCCTGTAGAACAGACAGACTGATTAGACTAATAGACTTCTCAAGCTGAACACATGTGGGTGGGTGTGGGTGGAGGCGGGGGGGTTCGACAAGCTGTACTGAAGAACCCTCATAAATTATGCATGTGCATACCGAGTATCCCGGCGGCGGCGGCGGCGGAGGATCCGAAATCAGAGGAGAAATCATTAGGATGGAGTTCAGCTTTGGTTCCGCTGAGCGGTTGTTTCCACGGGGCGGGGAAAAAAAAATGCGAGGAATGACTGGATAAGAGGCAGACAGGTGACTCAGTGGCCCAGAGTGTAAGAGCCTGGCATCACCTCCCCTGAATAGGAGGTGAGCTTTATCACAATGCTCCTCTTCAGACAAAACACGCAGCACCAAACAAGGAGAACATTGTTCCAAAGTAGCCGCCGCGCTGCCAAACAACACATGACTCAGTTGGTGAAAGGATGGTGCCAAAGAAAACAAGAAGTGATTTACATTCCTCCATGCGCCGTCCACATTTTCTCAGTTATCTGTTATTTTGGAAAAGAAGAAAAAAAAAAAAGAAAAAAAGAAAATGAATTTTGGCACCGAATAATGAGCGGAAGGCATTTGGGTCGGGAGCGGATTTGACGTGACATGAAAGTGGCAGCGGCGCACAGAGAGGCGCTGTGTTTCCTTTCACCACATGTGACGGTCGCCGGCAGAAAGCCGACGCACAACATGGATGCGCGCCGCGCTGGATATCGATCGACCACATCAATAAAGGGGATAAAAAAAATAGTGCGTTGTGTTTTTCCAGCCCTGCCTGTCTCCTCCCGCCAGATGTTTCTGTCGTGGCTTGATTCATCCGAGAGATTTATTTATTTTTTTTTTTGGAGCCCTAATTCCTCACACCTGTGTCCAAATGTCTGTTCGCCGGCCGGCCTCCGAGCTCCTCCGTTGACCGAAAGGAAGATCCAAAGTACGATTTCGGCTCCCGCTCAACGGACTCTAGAAAAAAAAGGTCGAACGTAGCGCCTACCTTGGCAGGTTCTCTCGTTGGTCAGCAGCTTGTAGCCTTTCTTGCAGCTGCACTCGAAGCTGCCCACCGTGTTCCGGCACACGTGGTCGCACCCGCCGTTGTTGAGGCGACACTCGTCGATGTCTGGCGGCGGCGGCGGAGAACGACCGACAATCAGCGATCTTTAAAACAGGCTGCTAAACATTTTATCACCTCTGGAGTTCATATGGTGTGTATTAGTAATCCGCCGTTTATAAACCTGTCATTATGCGCCGCCAGATGAAATTGAGTTTCCCCTTCACCACGTCTTTTATTCCCAGGCCTCAACCGCCCGCATCTGACAACGTTCTGCTCGTCTGTCCGATGCAAACATCGGACAGGTGAGGATCAGGGGAGCGCTCACAGCACGTGGATGCTAATTCTTTGAAAAAGAAAAATAATTTTCCGCTCTGAAGACTTTTTTTTTTCGGTTGGATCGGAGGATGCGGTTGTGTATCTCCTTGTTATCTCCATCAATATCTTGTTACCGCTTCAATCTATTTATTTCTGCTCATGTTATTTATTTTTTAAATTCAAAATTTCAAAAACATTTTTTTTGTGCTATCTATGTGTAAATGTGTATGTATATATGTGTATGTGTATATTGTGTATATTGTGTATATATATATTTATGTAGGTATGGGTATGTGTATAAAAATGTATGTATACGTGTGTGTAGAATGTATGGTGACTTATGTGCATGTGTGTTTGCACTGTCATATGTGTGTATTTATCTTTCCTGTTTTGTTTGGGTTTTTTTTTCCCTCTAATGTTGCTGCTGCAACACCCAAATTTCCCCTATGGGGATCAATAAAGTATTATCTTATCTTCTCTTAATCTGGATAGAAGCCCGTTGCTGATACCTTTGACTTCCCTTCATTGGGCGAAGCTGAATGGAAGGAGGCAGTTGTTTGTCTCCCCGGACATGTATCTTATCATCTTAATATCGTGAAAAGTTGTTAATTCATTTGGTATCTACACCGCATATCCCGTACTCGGGTCGCAGGAGGGGTCTGGAGCCGATCCCTGGTGTCACCGGCCGAGAACCCGGACCGCTCCATCACAGGGACACATCTGGAGACCATTCATTCGCTCGCTCATCCACACGACATGAAGACATCAAACCATTCACTCCGTCAGTCACACATCTGGACAATTTCGGGTCTCCATTGAAGCTCCTGCGGGTTTTTGGACTTCGGGACGAAATCAGTCAATCGGACTCGTCCGACAAAGAGCGCAGAGGAGCAGCGACGGGTTCTTCTCCAGCCTCAGATTGGTTTCGCGTGAGTCCGTAATGGGACGCAGCTCGAACCCGGCGAGGACCTCGAGGCAGCGGGGCCTGTGAATCATCACTGTCCATCTCCTTTCCATTATTTACCCTCTTTGCTTCCACAGACAATATCAGATCCATCTATCATGCGCTCGTTCCCGCTTTTGATGGTGCTCGGCCACGGACGGGTTTTGGCGACGGGCTCCGATTAATCCTGAATTGTGATCACAAATGAGGCGTCGCTCTCCCGAGGGAGTCTCCGTCGTCTGTTCGAGTGGATGGAAAAAAAGAAAAAGAAAAGAAGGAATAAAAGAATCCCTTCTCCGCTCGGCCTTTGTTTCCCCCTCCTCAGAAGCGCCTGGCTTGCAGTGAGCCCGTCTTCTGCGCCAGCGTTTATTTTCCTCTCGTTTCCTCCCGGCCAAACTAATAACAGCCGACGTACTTTTTATCGGAACTGTTAGTGTGATGCCGGGAGCCGTCGCAGGGGGAGACGGATTCCTAACCCCAGCTCTCAAACGGGCTGTCCTGGAAGTCTTAAACTCTGCGTCCGTCAGCAGGCTCTTTGTTTGCTCTGTAATTCCGAGCTCATCCTCCGGTTTGGACTTTATTAAAGTTTGCGGTGTGCAGGTGAGCTGATGCAGGGAGATAAAGAGTGCCCAGAGATCGTCACTCCTCCCACCGCTCCGCTGTTTTCTCGGGATAGTGATGAGTTACATGTGTCCTCTGCAGGGAGCCAGAAGGTCCCCCACAGGGGTGGGGATGGGGGGGGGGGGCTTTCAGGGTGGAGTCTCCATGTTCTTCCCCGCGTCTGCTTGGGGTTCCTCAGGGTTCTCCGGGTTCCTCCCACAGTCCAAACACATGCGGGAGGTCCATTAGAAAACCCCGAGTTGTCCAGACGTGTGAACAGTTGTCTGTCTCTACATGCGTCCCTGCGAGCGACCGGTCCAGGGTGAACCCCGCCCATCGGCCAATCACATCTGAACCCCGCCGCCCTGAGAACAGTGTAGTCGACCAATGAATGAATGAATGAATGAATGAATGCATGTCCTCCACAAGCTTGCAGTCGACTGTTTCCAAAACGGTTTCACAAAAAGGCTTGCGATTCCACCAGATGACAAATAGAGGTCTAACCCTAACACATGGAACCGTAGCCGTGCACGTCTCTCAAGTCTGAATCCAGACTAAAACCAGTCCCGGCGCACGTAAACGCACCGCCACGCAGTTCCTTTTAATCCACCGGAGGGTAATAATTTAACATAAGTTAACATCGAGTACATTCACCTTTTTTTATCCTTGGCCGTTCTGCCCGTAATCAGGGCTTTGCGAGGGAATCGAGTCGTGACAGTGATTGGGCCCGGCGTGGGGCGCCGTTACCCGTGATTGGACTTAAAGTCAAAGTCAAAGTCGAGCACTGAGCTGTCACGAGGATGTGCGAGCTTCATGGGTCAGAGGAGCATTCATTCGTTCATTATCTACACCGCTTATCCTGCATTCGGGGTTGGACGGGGTCGGGGGGGGCAGAGCCCATCCCTGCTGTGATTGGGCCAGAGGTTGGGTTCTGCCCTGGACCGGTCCATCACACAGAGACAAATAACCATTCACTCTCCTACAAATTGTAATATTTCTTATAATTTTAACAAATTATCATCGCACCATTTTATAGGGAATGACTATTAATTCTCTCTTTTTTGCCACTATATATAATTTCCTTTTCACTTCAACATTGTCTTCAACTTGTTTTGAGGACGGGCCCAAGCATAAGATTCTCTTAACAATATGTACAGATATGGAACTTAACACGGATGATCAATAAACAACTTATACACAAATACATATATATATATATATATATATACACACACACACACACACACATAAACACATATACATATATATATATATATAAAATATAAATATATGAAAAAAAGGGAGGGAATTAATCACGTGATCATTCCCTTTAAAATGGCGCCATAATTTGTTAAGCATATTTTGATTAGCATCTGAGGAAGAACATTTGTGTTTGAAACGTTTGTTTGTATGTCACGAATTAATGTCACGAATTGTATGTCACGAATCTCGTGACAGACAATTGTTCACCTTCTCGTTCTCGTGTCAGTGAGAGACATTCACTGTTTTGTTCACGCATTATAAGGAGACATAAAACCGTTCATCCTCTCATTCACACGTCTTGGTAATTCAGGGTCTCCAATGAACCCCCTGCATGTTTTTGGACCGCCGAACCTTCTTGTTGCTAGGCGAAGGCGCTAACCGCTCCGCTGCAAAGAGTAAAATTTATGATATGAAGAATACCCGCTGTCTGCTTTGCTGATAAAAATCTAAGACAAAAAAAAAGATCTCATTTATAATATATTTGCATGTGTAAAATGTGTTTTTACACGGGGGTGTGCGCCACAGCTATCTGTGAAGATAGAATGTCGCCGCTGGAGACTAGGCTAACACGGAGGTGGAGGGGAGGGAGGCGGGTGAAGGAATTGATGAGCGTTCCCCACGTTCTCCAGCTGGAGCATGAAGCCCGAGACCAGACAAATAAATGAGTCATTTGGCTGCCGCCTGTGAACGCGGATGATGTGTTTTTACCTTTGCATGTCTTGCGGTCTGGTTGCAGGGTGAAGCCGACGGGGCAGCTGCAGCGAACCCCGGTCACTGAATCGTGACATGTGCTATCGCAGCCGCCATTATTCACCGCGCAGGTCTCTGCAGGGAAACAGCAATCACAGTTGGACAATCCACGATAAAACACTGCCAGTTTCTGCCTCTGCCTGCAAGGCGTTCCTCACGAACATGAAATCAATGCACATGTTAGGACCTTTAAAAAAGGGTGAAATGTTACAGCAAGAGCATACTTCGGGTTTAAACAGGGATGAAGAGGGAAAAGAAATCAGATTAGAGGTCGGCACAGATGACAGCGGGAGGATTAAAGTTATGCTGGTAAAGATTGGAAGGGGAGCAATGAGAGAACGGAGAAGGAAACACAGCCAAACAGAGGGTTTCCGCGGCTTTTATCTGAGGGGACGAAGGAAAAAGGTTTGGATTGACCGATGCCTGGATCGGGCGCTTCCGTTGTCCAGCTACCGGTTTTAGCCAAATGTTTTGTTTAACAGTAATCTGGGAAGGATCCAGAGGAAACCGACCACGGATACTCGGATATATACTCCGTCTTTCACCACCTACTCTCATCCAGCTATCTTCTGCCTCTTATCTGCGGTTGGGTTGCGAGTCAGCAGACTAATCAGGACTTCCCAGCTCCTCGGGGCATACAAGAAAGCTCAGAGCTACCCGTTCTTCCTCAGGAGTCTCCAGGTCTTTCAACGTCTGCAGAGCCGTGCTGCAGATGTTCTATCACGCGGTGGTGTCCAGCGTCATCTTCTCCGCTGTCATGTGCTGGGGCGGTATTTCATTGATTTATTAGTTTATTTGACAGAGACAGTCCACATGAATGAACATTTCCGTAAATGTGTCAGTATTAGCGACAGAGCTAGTTTTTAACTGCTGTCCCTGGTAGGCTGGAGGTAGCCGACGCTACCAGACGTAATACGCTCATCAGGAAGGCCGGCTCCGTCCTGGGAGTTGAACCGGACTTGTGAGTGGAGGCGTCTGAGGGAGAGAACGCCTCTCACCCCTTGCATGCTGGACTGACGTCCTGAGACCACCGAGTAGTTCTCTCGAGCAAGTTCTCTTCTGTTCTATTCAATTCCCAGGCCAGGGGACACAGTCTTCCCTGCGGCCTCCTCTAAGGAGGTGTCCACGAGGCATCCTGTCCAGACGCACCGCATCTGACTCCCCTGCACGCTAGTGGCGCAGCAGGTGTACTCTGAAGCCCCTCCAAGATGGCCCACAGGCTGGAGGAAACTCATCTCAACTGCTCCTTATTTCAATGACTACCCATGACCAGAGGTGTGGGTGGGAACATCTACGAGTCCAACCAAGATCCTTCTTCACCACAGAGACCTCATCATTGCTGCCGACGCAAAGATCCCCCTGTCGGTCCCCCTGTCGGTCCTCCTGTCGATCCCACGCTCGGGAGCAAGACACCAAGATACTCAAGCTCCTCGACTCTGGGTAGGGCCTCATCCCGGACCACCAGAAGGCCCTCCACCTCTCGTGCAGGTACTAGCGGCACGTCGCAAAGAGATCCTTTCCAACAAGACTCAGAACTTGTTTGAGTCCACAAACTCTGCATGTGATGTATGTAACTTGTTTGTCGTATGCATACAAGTTACTTTCATGACATTGGAGCTCAAGTCAGTCAACTTGTCATCTTCAGCGAGGGTGCGAACCGGTGATTCTCTGTCGATCTTGAAACATCTCCAATCCAGCTGCCTTGCATCTTAACCCGACTGACAGTGCACGGCGGCTCCGAGAATCTAATACGGCCTCCCTATCGTCAAAGTGTCCTTTAATGCGACACATTCCAGTCAGCGATGCTGTGCCGCTAAAGTACCTCCACATAAGAAAAGGAGCCTAAGATGAAATGACGGTTGACAATGCAGGTAGTTAACATTCTAAACTGATTTCTGCCCTAAAGGGAAAGTCAACGGAGAGCCGGGACCACTTTGGCTCGTCCAAACAAACACAGCATCTTAAAAATGGGGTAATTTTCACAATGATATTGCAGAATCACCGTCTGAAAGCGGAGACGACTGTTCTCTTATCGTGACTGATGATCCCCCGGGGGAGGGAGGGATGATTCCTTCTCACATCTAAAACTGCAAGGCCTGCAGGGATAATGAAACTTTCATACTCTCTAATAAAAAAACAACAAGTCATCCGCAGACCCGGGATTATGTATTAAAGCTAAAGAGCTGTTAACGACGATGTGATGTGATGATTTACTGTCGTTCCGCTGACAACAGATCCCCGGAGTTTGGTGCATGATGTTGTTAAAAGGCGGAATTGATATGCTGGGACACATTTAAGGAATAAAATTGATGTACTATGAGAGAAAGGGAGAAGGAGAGGTAAACATTCGGTAAGACTGCAGTGAAAAGGTGGGCTACCCGAAAATGTACAGGATTACGCAGGAAATGAACGCAGAGGGTGGAAAGAAGGCTCCATCGGTATGCTAATTTAGCGCTGAGTCCTTAAGGCTCATAGGCCCTGAGGCTCACTTGCCCTTAGACCGTAGGCTAATGGTCAAATCTTTGTCAAGATTTTCAGTATCCCTTCCCTGAATTACCCAAAGTTTCCCCAATTATGTTTTTTGTCCGATGGAGGCGCAGGCAATGTTTACGTGAGCGCGCAGTTGGATACACATTTTCGGTATTACGCTTTTTATGGCAACACCCAAGGGAGCCATCATCGCAGGCGATGAAAGGCGAAGGCGGCGGGGAAAAAAAAAAGCTGCGGATGAAATGGCGCGCCTTTTAAAATATTTGGCTATTTTGGCTTTGCAAATGTTTTATGGGGGGAAAAGGGGAATAAATTCAACATGTTCGCCGGGCCTCAAGGACATACACCACGGGTTTGTGGAGGGAAATAAAACAGAATGTTTAACTGTAAACAAAATAACTTTGTTTGCAGTAAAACTCCGCAGGGCAGCTTGGAACTATTTAGCCCTCTTCTCTTTGACTCGTACACCTTTTACTCCAGTACAAATATAAGAATTTTGCCACAAAGTCGGCATTTTTTTCATAAATGACGAACACTTTCAACCCGTTGTGACCCGCTCCTCGCCGAGGTGTTAACATCACTTTTTCTGCCTCGCCAAAAAGCGACGGCTCGTCGGGCAAAGCAGGCCCTCTTCCAGTTAATACCCCGACCCCGGGCTGCAGAGCGCAGTGCTGCGGGCTCACGTAATTGCAAAGTGTGAGCGGAGACAGTTGGCAGACGAGATGATAAGACGGTGTCAGGACATGCCTCCAAAACGCTTAGAGAGCCGTCCAACCGAACTGTAATGATCATGTGTTAAGAGAGCAAAGGAATATTTCTGTCATTATAGTTTTGTGAAGACGGGCGGGCGGTGGGTGGGTGACGCACTCCCTGGTATGCGTCGGGTTTGTGTGTTTTGGAAGCAGACCAGTGCATCAGGTTGGGACCCGCAATTAACGGTGGGAAGATTTATTTTTTTCTCCTTTTTTTTTTAAATATCCCGGAAAACGAGGCGCCGAGCTCCGCCAGCGTCAGTTTTGTACGACCGGGATCGGACGGCGCAGAACACCCTCTCCCAACAGAAGCCACAGGATTTGACACGGCAGCTCATTTTTCTTTTGGCTCGCTGCGCATCAGAAGCGTGGCGACCTGTCATCCGCCGTTCATTGCGACTGCAAACCAGACACGTCCACAGTACAGTGGATAGAATTGGCTCACCATTTCCAATTAATGGGCATGAAACTGCCTTCTCCAGACCGAGCGGTCACAGTTGTTCAGCAGGCAAAGGAAGTATTGTCAGAATTTGCATAGCCGGGAGGCGGCAACTCTCTCAATAACATAACCCACAATAACAAACGGAGCGTGTTGTCCTTAGGTGCAAAACCGGAACCAAGGATGGCGTTTCGTAACCTCGTAACCCCATTCCGCCGTTTGGGGGCGGGGCTTGAAAACAACGTATATCAACAGGTCCTTTTTCGTGTGGAGTTAGAACGTCGTCCTTAGAACTGAACATTCCTGGTTCGATTCCCGGCTCCTCCTGGTGCGTACAAGTGTTGTTGAACGAGACACTGAACCCCTAAGTCCTCCCCTGGCGCCATTTGACAGCATCGCCACTCGTGGTTCATCCATGACGGGTCAAATGCATAGAAAAAAATTCCCCCCGAGGGATTAGTAAAGTATAACTGATTATAATTAAACATCAAGGAGCGGCTCAGGTTGGCTAGCCCGGTTACCTGAACCCGACCTTCTGGGTTGGATTTGAGCTCCAACCAAAGTGTTGTTGAGCAAGAGGTGGACTCCCTGACTGCTCTTCGTGCTCCTGGTTCACCTACGATGGGTTAAATGATGCTGTGCTGCATGAATAACCAAACAAACAAGTGGCTTCCTTCTTCTTCTTCTTCTTCTTCTAAAAAGCGGACGTTGACATTCACACCAGTCCCAACCCTCCATTGAGACGAGGTCGGGCCGTGACTCGCCTCATCGATTTCACCTTTGTTTACATGTCAACGCGGGTGATGCCGAAAGAGTTTGCTTCTGGAAGGAGGCTGCCAGTGGTTCTGTCCTGCACGATAGATGGGGCTCAGTCGGTGGAGTGGGCGTCCCTCAAATCAGAAGGTTGCTAGTTTGATTCCCGCTGCATACCCAAGTGGTTGGACACTAAACCCCGAGCCGCTCCTCTGGTTTCCCTGCCGTTGGTGAGTGAACGGCTGAATGTTGTATCTTAATGGAGATAAACGGAGACCATTTCACGAGAGATGTGTTTTTTTTAATCTCCGGAAAAATGTAATCAACGACCTCTGCTTATCTCAAGCTTACTCTTTCATAATTCTGTAATTAAATTAACGATTAATTGTTTAATCAGCCTGAAATGAGCGGCGAGAAAGTGAAAATGTGTGCTCGGGTAACTTATTACTATGTGGGGCGTGAAGTGCAACAATATAAACAGGCGCCCGATCAATACTGATCGATTTCCACTTCTGATTGAACAGTGTGACTGCGATGGCTTTGCACCGCAGCGAGGCGTGGGTTCGCCCGCTACTCCCAGCCTGCTTGGCATCTATGATTAGCTGGATGCTTCCGGAGAATATGATTATTATTATCTAACATCCGCCCCCACCGGCCCCCCTTAATTTCCACTTATGTCCACGCCGTTGTCCTACATTCACAAACACAGACCGATCCATACCTCTCCCTGCTAATGCTTCTATTTTTGAGGAAATTATAAAACTAGGACACGAAAACGCGCGAAAAATGGGTCAGACCATTGCGGTTTGTCGCAGCTCATCGTTCACGTGAACGCGCCGCTAAAAACTCAAACTAGTAACTTTCAAAGACCGTTGTTTGGATTCCTACCTTGAGGAGGCAATTCCTCTGAGGACCAGCCTCGTCCCCAGCGGTCCCTTACGTGATATAATTAAACCGTAAATCTCTTTTGATACATCAGGGTTTTTTCAGCCTTGCAGCTTTAAGTTTTCATTGTTGGAGGATTTCAAGTAAAAACAAAAAAATCAAAAACGTCGCCTGGTAATCCGAGTTTTTGCGTTCGGTTTCAACTGAAGTTCCAGCATTCTGGCCCCGCCCTTTTCCCCTCGACGCGGGGCATTTGAGGCAAATGTCGCAGCGCTAATTGCCTTTCAGTCAACCGGGAAACGCTTTTCCTGCAAATTGATTATTTCAGCCGCACAAACTTACATGTGCGTGAAAAAGAGCACTGGGAGGGAAATGGGTGTTTACTCGTGGGTGGGTGCCGCTGCTACGGTACCCATGTCAACAGATGGGCCGATAGCCCACGCTAATGTGTATTCTTTCCTTTCTTTTTTAATCTGCGTGTTCATTCCGGTTCCCCCACCAGGGCTTTGACACCCCGGTGTAGCTCCGTGAATCTGTAATCTTACATCATCAGACCCTCGGCTCCCCCTTTATCCAAAGCTGTACTCTTATTCAATCATAAGCTTTTGTTTTTGATCCTGCCACTGGATTGCCTTGTGGCCTTTTGAGCTATCACAGTAATAATTTTTGATTTTTGTGCCTCTCTATATATGAATACAGCGGCCCCTTAAGATACGAATCACTTTATGTACAAATTTTTAGAGAGATACGAAGTGTGATTCGAGCAAATTTTATCCTTGAAATATGAAAAGAAATTCATGATACGACCATGAGAGCGGGAAAAAACAAAATTGGAAATTGGCGCGGTTTGTGACAAGATAGCTCCCACAACTCCAAAACGCTTCTAGCGACAGGGATTAAGAGGAAAATGAATAAATAAAAAAACTAGTGCAGCAAACTGAAACTCGTAAGTAAAATTAAAGTTGATTTAATTTTAATTTAATAATCATCATAAGTTTATTGTAATGTTAAGTTGATTGTCATCTGTGTCTGAGCTAAGGATTCATATGAAAACACTAGAACTTTACAATAACCGTGATTTTTCTCTCTGATGTCCCTTACATTGTTAATATTCTTCTTTTTCTGGGTTTTTCTATTTTCATGTCCTTATTTTTTAAAAATTAATTTGTTTTCTGTTATTTTAAATGGGGAAAATTCATTCAAGATACGAAAAAAAAATCAACATACGAACCCACTTCTGGAACAAATTAAATTTGCATCTTAAGGGACCGCTGTATATATATATATATATATATATATATATATATACACACACACACATATATATATATATATATATATTTATATGTGTGTGTGTGTATGGTAAATGGTCCTAATATAGCAATGTTCACAAACACTCCCACACACCCGACGTCGAGCCGGGGAATCGAACCGCCAACCATCGGGATTGGAGGAATCGCTCCATTCTCCATATGCAGTTTTAACGGTTCAAAAGTTCCCAGAGGTTCCTCGAGTAGGTTGACTCTGGAGTATTATACATTTTCATGGAATCCAACCAGGGCTGCTTATTATTTGAGCACGGGCTAAATGGCTAGTTTGGCTACAACACAGCTCAGTTAGCGTTCTCCCCTTAAGACACCGGTTCATTCAACCATCAGGTTGTGTTTCAGGTACTGGGGTTGCAGTTGTCATTAAAGGTGAAAGGGAAAAAGACAGGAGGGCCATCAGTATAATTCCCAAACATTTGCACTGGTCATGTGTGCTAGCGGTGTGAACGGTCACGTTAATGGCAGAGCAAATCTGCAAATGCATTCGCCCCATCTGCGACAGACCGACTCTAGATCTGGTTCCGCACACGAAGTTTGCATCACTTTGGGCACATCACGTCATTTGGCTGGACTTGGTTCATCCACTTCAGCTAGCTAACCATATATCATGGTAATAAAAGTCAGTCTTCAGTGGTTTCACCATCCTAATCTAATAATACTTGATTCTTGTATACTCAAGTACTATCCCGCTTGATGGTGACTTTTAATTGGGTCATTGAGGTTGAGAAGCTACCACCCCCTAGCCTGCTGAACTAGCCTTAAAGGATTTTAGCACGACCGCAACATGTGGACTCGGTTTATCGTTGAATCACGGACCCCGTCGGTGGTTCCCCAAAACAGGCGCTAATTGTCTGTGAAGACGGCATTTAGGGGAAACACCAGCGCCAAACTCTTTGCTGCACCAGGCCTCGTTTTCAAGCATACCCTTCCGATCAAAAGCACGAGGCCAGCCTTTGAGTCGTATCTTGAACATTTTTTTTTTCAGAAAAAGGATCCTTCCAAGCAGACAAATCGTGTCCTCGCAGATCGATCACACTGAGTCGCGATCTAGATCTCCAGTGGGACCTTGTTTGCAGCTGTGTTTTGAAAAGGCGTGGCTTGACACGGGCGGCAGTTGTTATTCAGAGGGCATTCACAGTAGGAAGAGGAAGGTGTTTTGGTGTGTGTGTGTGTGTTTGTGTTTGTGTGGGCGTGTGTGTGTGCAAGGGGGCGGGGGGTGAGAGGTCAAAGGTTAGAAGGATGATGCGCCTTTTGGGAGTGGAAGGGTCCGATCAGAGCGCGCTAGGTTAGCTTACTTTACTGCCCACGCCCAACGGACCCCCAGAGAGAGGAGTCAGAGGAACACATATTTACCATTGGGGAAGAGCTGTGGGGCTGCCTGGGACTGGCCACTCCTTTCCCCTGCATGCACGCGCACACCCATACCCACACACACGCACACATCGCAGAAACACCACTTTAGTCCTCTGCGCACTCCAACACTGCAACCTTATTTTTGGTGGGGTTTTTTCACCCCCGCATGGAAAAAAAAAAAAAATTGCGTCCGTCCGAGATTAGCGGAGGCTAAGGAGCTGGTCTGGGAATCGGTCGGTCCGCTAGGTGACAGAATGACAGCAACATGGTTGCAAAACGCAGAGGAAGCCTCTGAGAATCGCTGACGATTAAAATAAATGAAAAGAAAACCTGGAGAAAAAGCTACTTTGTGACATGTCAAGGCAAAAGTGTTACCTCAAAACATGCATGCATGCAAATGCGCATTCCACACAATGCAGGCGCGACCAAGCCTCTCCGTCGCAGTCGGTGTGTGTGTGTGTGTGTGTGTGTGTGTGTGTGTGTGTGTGTGTGTGTGTGTGTGTGTGTGTGTGTGTTTGTGTGTGTGTGTGTGTGACTGAGGCCTTCTTGCGAGTTAGTATGGTGAGAACCTGGCAGACAGAGAGCAAGTGCTTGTTAGTGCCGCGACTTGAAGACGGGGGATAACCGGATTCACGTGCGCGCTTTACTTTTTTTTTTTTTTAAAGCGTTAAACGCAAGCGGCGGCGCGTCTTTGAAATTTATCTGCTTCCGCTGCCGTTTTCAAGGAGACATTTCTAATTTTAGCGGAAATATCTAAAATTAAAATGGCTGACAGGCTGGCTGGAATCATGAGGCTTTTCATCTCCTGCGTGAAGGAAGGGAATGTGCTTCCATGTGTATGTGTGTGTGTGTGTGTGTGTGTGTGTGTGTGTGTGTGTGTGTGTGAGTGTGTCTCATTTCCCGAAAACCATTCATCCAAATAACTTCAAACCGCTCGGGCGAATTACGGGGGTTGGGCGGGGGGTCGAAGGAAGCCGGGGCAAGATCTTAAAGTCGATGAAGGTGTGATTCTCTCGCGGAGGGGTTCAGGTGTGTGGGACCCCCTGAAGGGGCCAAAAACTGGTAATTAACCCAGAGAGGAGTGTGTGTTCAGCCGGGCCTCCCGCCGATAACGCTCGTCGCCGAATTCATCGAAATTGATTTTGCCACGGCTCCGAATTGTGTCACGCAACTTAAGACTGGTGACCTCAGAAGCTGCTGACGACAGCCTGAACAAAGGGGCCCTCTGGCCTTTAATTAATATCCATACAATGTATTCTGTATGATGGCGGACGGGTGTCTTTGCCGGGGACGACGAGCGGAATCAGAAAGTAAAAGTCAAATGCAAATCCGGCGTTTTCAAAGCTATTGATCGGCGGGGTAACACAAATGTATGAAAAAAGGACATTTTTGGTAATAATCATTTGTTTATATATTTATTCATTTCAGTGTTAATTTGACCTCCTTGTTTTCCGAATTTTTCCTCAAATTATTATTTCTTTATTTTGGGAAATTTCTCTTTTTCAGAATTATAATTTTCATCATAATAATAATAATGATAATTCTTAGTATTATTATTGCGATAATTATTATCATTATTATTTGAATTATTAGCATTAGCAGTGCCATTATCACCATTATTATCAATAAAATTATTATTAGCAATGGCCTTATTAGTAGCATTAGCATTATAAGTATGTTTGGTATCATTACCATTAAAATTTCTATACGTATTAGCAATAAAATTTCCTTTATAACGAGCACTAGCATTGGCGCATTAGCATTAGCATCACTATTGCGGTTGCCACTAAAGCACCCCAAAGCTAATCAAAGCTAACAGCGTATCATATGTTCCCATTAATGGCCAAAAAAGGTTGTGGCTCCTTTAAATGTAGCGGTAAAAAAAAACAAAAAACTCACGCCGCTTTTCACAGCGTTCATATTTTCAGTTTAAAGTAAAACCCCACATCCGGGTGACAAAATCCCGCCCAGCAATATATTCAAGTGTTGCGAACAGTCTTTTAAAAGCGGGTTTCGCCGGCGACTAGTTTTTATCGGAGCCGTTCGGCGGCGTCCAGCGCCGGTCACAGGCGAGTCCTTTTCACGGCCGCTCTTCCCCGGACAGGGAGGAACTTTCATGTATAATTCAGCGAGTTCTGAATGCGACGCTGACAAGACGCTCCGGCGGGCAGTCATACTTCCCCATTCCGGGAAATGAAATGCAAAATTCAACATGACGGTGACCCGCTGGCGGAGGAGCCTCAACGGCTTCTCCGCTAAAGTAAGGACAAATTAAATGTATTTTTATTCGTCAGTCGCGACTGGATTAAAAACTAGTCGCTTCCTGCTCAGCCTTTGATGAATTCACAGGTGCTAATTGCCTGTAGGTGTGTGTGTGTGTGTGTGTGTGTGTGTGTGTGTGTGTGTGTGTGTGTGTGTGTGTGTGAGCGTTTGCTAGCCGCTCCACCATGCAAGACTGGGTGTTGAACATCAC
The DNA here is from genome assembly GCA_901007705.1 of Fistularia tabacaria. NCBI lineage: Eukaryota > Metazoa > Chordata > Actinopteri > Syngnathiformes > Fistulariidae > Fistularia > Fistularia tabacaria. Next base: position 61,710 of record CAAKHD010013682.1, on the reverse strand, counting down.
TTGAAGACAGTGAGATAATATATTAATACAAAATATATTAATGATGAGAACACTCTAAATGAAATTCTCTAAAATGTGAACGAAGCACAGCTGCGGTCTGGGGTGAACAGCCACGGATTCGCCCAACGCCGTCGGCGGCGATGGAGGGGGGGGGGCACGATGCCGCAGCAGCGGGTGTCAAAACACCGCCTCCTCTGAATTACATCAATTATCGCTGAGAATTTCCATTTGAATACTAAACGTGGGTCTGGCTCTGTGTGTACGATTTGGTCGCTCAAACCCGATGCTGACTGACGATTATCATACAGACATCAGTGAATTGGGTTTGACGGCGTGTTATGAGAGGGTTAATGGTTGTTTAAATATATATATATATATATAGTATATATATATTGTACATATTGTACCGTATGTCTTCATATAACTCGTGAATGAATGAGTGAATGGTTTTATTTCTTTATACGACGTGTAAATGAGTGAATGAATGGTTTAATGTCTTTGTATAACATGTAAATGAGAGGGTGAATGGTTTTATTTCTCAACATGACATGGAAATGACTGACTGAATGAATGCATGTCTCAAGATTTGAGGGTGAATGGCTGTATATATTTGTATATATTGTATCATATGTCTTCATATGATGTGCAAATGAATGAGCGAATGAATGACTGTGTCCCTATATCATGTTTAAATGAGTGAGTGAATGGCTGCATTTCCCTATGTGACATGTAAGTGAGAGGGTGAATGGTTTTACTTTTCTATAGGACATATAAATGACCGAGTGAATGGTTGCATGTCTCTGGGTGACATGTGAATGAGAGGGTGAATGGTGGTATTTCCTTATACAATGTGTGAATGAGTGAATAAATGAATGCATGTGTCATGACTTGTGACTGAGAGGCTGAACAGTTGTATATATATGTATAGATTGTAGAGATTGTATCATATATCTCCTTATGATGTGTTAATGAGAGGGTGAATGGTTGGATTTCTTTTTACGATATGTGAATGAGTGAGTGAATTGCTGTATGTGTCTGTGACATGTGAATGAGAGGGTGAATGGTTGTATACATATGGATATATTCTATATATTAAGTCAGGTGTCTCCATTGGATGTATAAATGAGTGAGTGAATGAATGGCAGTGTCTCTATGTGATGTGTGAATCAGCGACTGAATGAATGACCGTTTCTCTGTATGATGTGTGAATGAGTGAGTGAATGGCTGCATTTCCCGATGTGACATGTAAATGAGAGAGTGAATGGTTTTTGGTTTCACTTCTCTATAGGACAAATAAATGACTGAGTGAATGGTTGCATGTCTCTAAGTGACATATGAAGGAGAGGGCGAATGGTTGTATATATGTATATATTGTATATATACAGTATATATATATATGCATATATTGTATGTAATTTATCATATTTTTCCGTATGATGTGTGATGAGTGAGTGAGTGACTGAATGACTGTGTCTCTATATGACGTGTGAATGCGTGACTGAATGGTTGTATTTCTTTATGTGACATGAGTGAATAAATGGTTGCATGTCTTTATATGAGCTGTGAATGAGAGGGTGAATGGTTGTTTTTATATATATATATATACAAATATTTTACATAACTTACTGTATTTTTCCATATGACGTGTGAATGAGTGAGTGAACGGTTGTATTTCTTTTATACAATGAGTAAACGAATGAGTGAATGAATGCATGTCTCTATGTGTGGCCCTGTGATTGGCCCAGGGGTCCAGGTGACTCCGTGTCTGGCCCAATGTCAGTATGGATAGTCTCCAGCCAGCCCCGCGACCCTGTCTGCAGGCTGCGGTGTAGATAACGAATGAACGCGTGAATATAATTGTTAGGTATCTCTGAATAATCGCTGTCGAGACGGAGGAGAAAAATCGGTGTCTCGGTTTTGCTCGTCACGGCGACGCCCGCATATTTCAGAGGCGTCCGACTGCGACAAGCAGCGAACGCCGCAAATGCATGCGCAACATGCAACACTCAGGAAATCCCAAAAAAGAAAAAAAAAGAAGCATAAAGGGGGTTCTCGGCAGAGAAGAGGGAAAGGGCACGGTGAGATACATTCAAATACACCAGCAGTCTCCTGAAGACCACCCAAAATGAGAGCACACTGTGTTTATGTTACGGGTGTATGCCGGTGGAGTGCTTGTGTTTACATGCACGCATGCTGGAGATGTACCGCGTGCTTGCGCGCTTGTTTGTTTTTAATCGCTTTCTGCTTGAATTTTACAAAGCAAAATGCATCTCTGCGCTGTCTTTGAGCGTGTGAGCGTGTGTGTGTGTGTGTGTGTGTGTGTGTGTGTGTGTGTGTGTGTGTGTGTCCTCAAGCGATGATTGAGCTCCTGAGCATGTCTGCATCTGCCTGCTATTTGTGAGTGTTTATGATTTGCTGCGCTAACAGTGTGAACACTTCCACATGATGGCTACTCCTTTTCTGATATTTGAACTTCCTCGGTACACAGAAATTCCGTACGAAAATAAACCCGACTTTGACATTTCAGTCAAACATGTGTTACAACAGGCAAATGGACAAATATCTCTAGCCGTGCATGTGTGGTGTGTGGTGTGTGTGTGTGTTTGTGTGTGCGGTGAAGAAAGGGAGCGGGCCATGTGGGCCAACTATCTGAAAGCCCAGCTGAATTTCAATCCCCACATGAAGAATAGCCGCTACCGACAGAGGTGAGATAGGAGGGATGAATAACCAACGCTTTCCCAGCAGGCTGGCGTGTCCGGATGAAGAGACGCCGCAGAATGAACGAGCGCTGCAGGATGCATGTGAAACAACCCCCGCAAGATGGATTAAGCAGAGAGGCTGCCGAATACATAAGGAGCTTACCAGGACAGCCGCCGCCGACACGGCAAAAATCCGTATTTTCCTATAATTGTCCGAAAGGCGGAATGCTTGAGAGTCAACAGGGGAGGCTGACGGCAGCTGGCGATGCTTCCCACTGACGTCCTCTGATTTTGGCCGTTTTTACTTCATGCAATAGCTTCTAAAAACGCGAGCGTTGCCTTTTTCGGGCTACTAGCAGACTCGCCAGTCGCCCGCCGTTCTCAAAGCTATAAACGCATCCTGTCGGCTACTAGCATGTGACGATTAGCGCTGTCATTATTATCAATAGGAGATCGTCTGTGAAAACCTCAAACCCGGTTCACACTTTCTGTCCCTTCTCAGTCTTTCTACGTCGACTGGTGGAGCGGAAGGAAGGCCGACCCGTCCCAGGTTTCTGCTTCCTCTCAAGCGGGTGTTGGGCTTCTGTAGATTGTCTTAAAGAGTCCAGACCTGCTCTACGTGGAAAAGCGTCCTCGGTCAACCAGGTTGTGATTCGGGCGGCGTATAAATAACATCTGCGGGCCCGGCTGGGTTTCCAGGCGGCCGTATTTATTTCGCATGAAAGCCGAGACATGAGTGGAAAGACTCGATGTAAACATCTTGTTTGCAAATCGCAAGGCAACCCGGGAGAAATAAAAACAAATGCGGCATATAAACAATTTAACAAGATTATCGACCGGCGGCCATCTTCGACGCGCGATGACTTAGCGGATTTCTGACATCGCTGGAGGACGGCAAGAAGGAATATTAAAGAGCGATGTTTTAAATTCAAAACAAGGGGAGCGCAAGTAGATCCGACTGAAAGATCTTGATGGTTTAGAACATTATCAACAAAGGGGAGCGGGACCTCCCTGATGCGGGCCAGATGTGCGTTGGTTACTTGTGCGAACCGGAGGCCGCGGCTGCGATGGATTGTCAGATTAAATCAACGTTAGCTCCGGTGTTTTTCAGAGAGTTTACGTTTCTACGCTAAACTTGGGTTTCGAAGGACGGGCCGGCTTTTTCATTTAATACTAGCCAAGCGTTCGCGGGGGCGTAAACAGCTATCAAAGAATCACAGACCGTATTGGACGAAAACCCAACGCGGTTGCGCTTTCGATTACTTCAGGCGCACTGACGATCCTTCCATTTCCACATGTCAGAAACTCCGGTGTCCGATGGAATTTCTGGTGGCGACGGTGCACTTGTGAATTAAATCAAAATGAAACGCAGCTGTCGGTGGCGCTCCATTCGCAGTCACATTCACTATTTTCCAATGGGATAAGCTCATTTCACGGCGAGCGACCGGGATGCAGCCGCCGCGCAAACGCTCTTGACATTCGCCGGCCGAACGGCGGTTCGTTTGGCGTGGCGTTTGTTTTATTAAGGTTTTATTAGCTAATAACGTGTCTGGGCCGAGCGGTACCCTCAGACTCTATGGAAGGAATCAAGAGATTTCTTTAACAGGCTCCCAAAGCCCACGCGCCATCTGCGTATACGCTCTGCCTCGGAAACCAGACGGGCGAAGACGTATAATTTGGTCGCGGTCAGCTTTGCGGCATCTCCTCGGCCCCCGTGGGGGCACGCCAATAATGACGGGCTGGCCGACCAGACCTGGACGCGGATCCGGCTCCCGGCGGTGTGCTGCGGGCGACAGAGGGTGTCCAGAATCACCTTGGCGATCGGCCACGACCCAAACCGAGCTCGACGACCGCTGAAACCGAGCGGGCACATCGCCGGTCTACGCCGCAGCATTAGCCTCTAATTCCGTTATATATACTTATACATGTAAACACTGAGAAGCAGCACGGTAATGACTATGGAACCTATAAATGGCACTTTGGTCCAGAGGATAAATAAACGTCTATTTTCACGAACGGCCTGTCTCGAAATCACACCTGACCCGTGTTATTGTTAAGGCGAGTGAAATTTCTGCGGGGTCAGACGCAGCCCCCGAGACCTGCGCCGAGACTCTTCCGCGCCGGCGCCACGGAAAACCGCCCCTTCGGCCTGCGGCTCGATACCCTCGAGTAGCTCCGATGATTTTTGCTCAAATGAGGTCGAAGCGAACGCCGATAAATGCCGGTGGAGGATTGGGGGGGGTTAGGTCAGGTGTGCGAGTCAACCCCCTCGAATGGGAAGCGGTGGAAGAATTGACCCAGGAGCGAGTTAGAGGGCGTGCGTGGTGGCTTGGAGAGGCAGGTGGAGGACAGGGAAGGGGTACAGGTTCGCCGTGAAGCAGAGGAGAGGGAGGCTGAAGCCGAGGCGGGGGGTTGAGGGGTTACTGGAGCAGCAGCGGAGGAGGGGGAGGAGGAGGAGGAGGAGCAGAAAAACAGCGGATGGTAGCCTTTTGTCCTTGTATGTCACAGATCGAGAGGAAACGCTGACGGCTACTTCGACGTGGCCTGCGCTTTAAATTCCCCCCTTTTATTTTTATCACAATAAACATTAATCAAATTGGCCTTTTTTTTTGCCCAAATTCGGTCACTGAGTTAATAATTCCTGGATATCCATTCCCCGCTCAGCTCGAAAGCCATTATTTGCCGCCCCTGGTAGTCGCATCAGGGTGAAATGACTCACCTACACAAGTCTTTCCGTCACTGTGCAGGACGAACTTCATGTGGCACGAACACTTGGGGCCGTGGTCCGTCTCCTCACAGATGTGCTGGCAGCCCCCGTTTCCATAGTTACACGTCACTGCGGAAGAGCAGAAAATGAGTGGCAGCGGCGGCGGCCTGGTACCCCCTGCCTGAGCGCGACAGCGGTGCTATCGACATGCCCTACTGGACTACATCTCGCGACAAATCTATGCTAAGCTAACGCGCTAAGGGATTGAGAATGTGGAGCATTTATCTTTCTGGGTGGGCTATCTAAGCTTGGGCGCTAGGACCCATTTAGAGGTCTCCAAATATTCACTCATTCATTCACATGTCATATAGAGACGTACAACTATTCACTCATTCATTCACATGTCATACGGATGCATGCAATCATTCACTCAGTCATTAAAAACAGAGAGCACCATTCACTCACTCATTCACAAAATTAAATTGTGACATGCGCCCCTTAACGCGTTCATTCACACCTCATCTAGAGTCATACAATCATTCACTCACTCATTCACGAGTTAAATAGAGGCAACAAGGTTCGCTCACCCATTCATATGTTGATTTGAGACATACAGCATTCACTCCTTCATTCACAATTAAATAGAGACATTCATTCATTCACATGTCCTAAAGACAAACAATCATTCACTCATTCATTCCCACGTCACTTTGAGTCATACGCAATTCATTCACTCATTTACACGTCACAAAAACACATTCAACCATTCATTCATTCATTCATTTACAGATAATCTCGAGGCATACAACAAATCACTCTTTCATTCACAAGTTAAATGGTGACATACAACCATTAACCCTCTCATTTACACGTCACATAGAGACACAACTATTCAATCAGTCATTCACATGTTGATTAGATGCATATGCTAGTCGCTCATTCATTCACTCATCATATAAAGGCATACAATCATTCACTCCTTCATTCATAGGTTAAATAGTGACATGCAACCATTCACTCATTCATTCCCACGTCACATAGAGACATACATCGTTCATTCACTCATTCACACATTACAAAAAGACATTCAACCATTCACTCATTCATTTACACGTCATCTAAAGGCATAAGAGCAATCATTCACTCATTCATACACGAGTTAAAAACAGCGACCAACATTCACTCACTCCTTTACATGTTGATTAGAGACATACGCCATTCACTCATTCATTCACAAGTTAAATAGTGACATGCAATCATTCACTCATTCATTTAGAAGTTGAATGTAGACACACAACCATTCACCCTCTCATGCACATGTCACATAGAGACATAAAACCATTCACTCAGTCATTCACATGTTGATTAGATGCATATGCTAGTCACTCATTCACTCGCTCATACAATCATTCACTCATTCATTCACAAGTTAACATGAGACATTAACTTGTCACTCATTTATTCACACGTCAAATAGAGATATTGACCATTCACTCACACAATCACACAAAATTCACCCTCTCATTCACACGTCACATAGAGACATACAATCATGCATTCACTCATTCACAAATCTGGGTGTTTCTGCTTCCCCGGTGGAGGCGGTGCGTCGGGCTTTCCACCCGCCTGCGTCTCTGCTGCACGAGCCGTCATCCGGGTTCCTTTGCATGTCTTTAAAATGCAGCGGCGCGCCGGCGGGTGAAGGAAGCATTAACCTTGGGGCACTTTTAGCACACCTGTGATGACAGAGTGAAAAAGAGCGCCGGCGAACCGAGTCCTCCACCGCCATCCTGTCTGCACCGCTGCCTTTTGCCCTTTTCCCGGGCTGTCACAGACCAACTATAGAATAACACTTCTCCAATCCTTATCCAAACACAGACAAATCCCCCTCCCCCCTGCACTGACAGGATGATCCCCGTTGCACGGCAACAGGAAGTGTGCGCTGTCCGTCAGAGGAGTCCCCTTCGCGTAACCTCCTTGCTTGCCCCGTTTGTGCAAATGATGGCTCCTTATTTGATAAACATGTTTTTCCTTCGCCAGGGACCACTCGGTGGTGTGTGTGTGTGTGTGTGTGTGTGTGTGTGTGTGTGTGTGTGTGTGTGTGTGTGTGCGTGTGTGTGTGTGTGTGTGTGCGTGT
>CAAKHD010013682.1:9899-43523 GCA_901007705.1 Fistularia tabacaria | reverse complement strand
CCCCGGGGGGGAGGCCCGGCGGGGGGGGGGGGGGGGGCCCCGGGTTCGTTGATAAAAAAAAGCGGGCGCCTTTTGTCTTTTTTTTTTTTTTTTTTTTTCAGCTCGGAGTGGACCCGGCCCCTCTCCGGAACCGAGATTACGGATTTTCGTTGGGTTTCGACAAACTTGGCAAATCAGAGGAGGGCCTGTTTTCTGTCCTGACCGATGATGTCTGAGTGTTCTGCAGAGCTGCAGGCTAATAACCAGGCAAAGCCACTTCCTCACCACTTCTATTTTTCTTGAGAGTCGCTCCCGTTCCAAGTGGAAACAGCAGTAACAATATAATGCACTCTCATTTCGAACATGCGGATGGCCCCTGTCAATCCCGCACCGCGGGAACTCATCAAGCGTCGGCTGTTGAGTCTCGAGGGTGGTTTGGAAAGACGGGACGTAATGAGGCGGCGTGAGAAATGTCCATCATGCCGACGAGCTGCGGAGTGAAATCTGGTCGGGCGACCGGAGTTGGAGGAGGCGAAACGCCGGAGTTCGCGAGCGGGACTCTGAACCCGATCCAATTTGCCACCGCAAACGTCGCATCTGTTTCACCGAATCACATTTATAAGAAAACAAGGCAGTTTTATATTTTGTTTGTTTTTGCGTGTGTGTGAGTCACCACAGCAGATTGACAACTCCGACTCCACGATGAAATATTATACAAAGAAAACATCACTAAACTTTTGGGACGTCAGAGCATAAAGTGAAGCCGCAATGTTTTTTTTCCAGGCCGACTGGATGCGTGAGCCTAAAGCCAACCCCATCCGCCAGTAGCATTCGCACATCATAAAACATAATAATTTCTGAATGTCTCCGAACTTCCATTTTGATTTTCCAGCAAATCTGTATTCTTCGGAGGCCTCCCACCGCCAGAGTTCTTCATCGGTAGCCTTTGTGTCTCCAGACCAGCGAGGCCTCGTACCGAGGGAGATGGACACGACGTGGTGAATGGTCTCCACCAGTGACGTGCGGTGAGGTTGATTGAAAGTGTTGAAACATTTCAATAGCGACATAAAGAGAGACAGCGATCTGGTCATAAGGCAGAGCATGCCAGCAAGCCAGCCATCATTGGGCAACCTACGTTGAGGCTCAACAGTCTGCAGCCTCACCACACGTCTCTTCTCACTATTTGAGCGGTAAATGTGAAATTCCAGGGATTTTGAATAAAAAAACAATCTAAAACCGGTGAAGTGAAATGAAAAATACCTTGATAGTGCAAATCACTGATAGATAAAACTGTTTCATTCTTTTCATTTGACAATTTTGTATTTCTAAGAAATAGAAGTGTGGCACGGCCTCTTCTGCCTCCCCTGACTGCACCTCACTGGATGAATGTTTCTATAAGCTGAATGACTGAGAGCGAATGGTTGTTTCGTCTCTGTACGGCGTGAATGAGAGGGTGAATGGCAGCAGGTCTCAAATGGAAAGAAAGAAATTAGAAATTGAAATAATGATAATAACAATATATAATAATGATGATAATAATAATAATGATAGGCGTGGATGACAGGGTGAACGGATATGTGAATGAGAGAATCCAGCGATTTTTAATAAAAGGATCATCTAAAACCGGAGAAGTGAAATGAAAAATACCTCTATCGTGCAAATCACTGATAAATAGAACAGTTTCATCTTTTTCATTTGACAATTTTGTGGATGAAATGGATATCGTCTGGCACAAACGGGGTTCAGATTAATCCCGGGACAGAAGATTAACGGGGACTTTCGAGGAAGAGACAGCCGGACTCGTTGAGACGAGCCCTGCGTCCACATTCTGCTTCTGACACCGCTGATACGGCGGAGGTGCTTTGAAACACATGATCCAGCTTTTCGCTGCACTCGAATAACACCGCGTTTATGAAATGTAAACATTGACAGTTCAACAGGCCAGACTGACCTCATAAACCAGACTTCCAAGATACTCGCCTCACAATCCGGGGGACTTTGGAACATCGTGGTCCCGAGGCTCCCACCACGAGAGTGGTTATCTCAGGAAAGACAGCGGAGAGACGCGGCCCTCGTCCGAACTGGCGGCGCCGAGGGATCTGCGAGCCCGTCGGATGATTAGCCTCCGCACAAACGTGTTTGGCAATTTCCGATAAAAGCTCGTTTGTTTTCTCTGATGCTGCTTTTCCGAGCGACGGAGTAATCCGCTGAAAGGCGAAGTCGAGCCTTGCAACATGCAGAGTGACCACAACAGCAGAGCACCCGCCTAACACAGAACAGCGCTGGCAAGAGATCGAAGGTATTTATATTTGGGATTGAAAAGCCACGCTGATATTCATCTCTGGAAGCAGATTTCCACTTAAAACTGTATCAGAGGTTATAATCGATCCAAGTGTGGGAAGAAAAAAAAAATCATTGCTTTTCCTGTGTGTTTGGCCCAATCGTGGCCCACATCTGTTCACAGTTAAGTTCTCCTCGGGATCAAATTTGTCCTTGAATGCTGGGGTTGACTTATGGTGAGTGCGGCTGCCTGAGTCGTGCCGCGGATCAACCTGAGGAGGTTCTTGTTCGACACAAGTCTAAGAAATCGGGAAGAAGATGACAACTCCGTCTCCGTTCGGTGATCCTGCGGGAGTGGCAAAATGCAACGGGGGCCGAGTAATAGCCGTGTCGATATCACAGAGGCACCGGTTTCGGTATGCCGTGCACGTCCTGGCGAGGGCGGTATCTGATCTTTCTTTGGCCCGCATCCATGCCGAAGTGCATTTGCTAACTGGCTGGCGCACTTTTAGGCTGCATCAGGCTGCCCGCAAGACTTGTCCGAACTGCAAATGAGCCACGGTGAAAACTGGATCCCGACTTCTTTCGGTGAATTTCAAGTTCCCTGTGTTCAAGGTCGATAACAATGTTAAGAATCCGTATCGAGGGTGGCGCGGCGGTAAGCGCTCTGCCTCACAGCGAGAAGTTCCCTGGTTGGATTCCGACCGGCGGGGGTTTTCTTTGCGAAGTTTGCATGTCCTCCCACGGTTCCAAAAATGCTCAGTAGGTTCGTTATCCAGGCGAGAGAGTGAATGTTGTATGTCTCTCTACGTGGCCCTGTGATGGATGGCGGCCGATCCAAGGTGAACCCTGCCTACTGCCCGATGACAGCTGAGAAAGGCTCCGGCCATCTGCCCGTGACCTTGAGTGACGGATCAACGGCATAGATAACAAACGAATGCATCTGTCTGTGTCCAATCCAAGGCACCACAGAAGAGTTCCCAGTTCAGGTGGTTCCAGATGACTCCTCAGGCACCAATAGTGCTAATACCAATCATACCAGAGGGTGGACTGAGTAGGACCTTAAATAATGGATACAGCTTTGAGTCCAATTCCTGGACAAGAGCAACACAACGCTGTCCAGATCAGCCACAGGTGTGCAAGGCAAACCCCAGACCTACATTTGGAATCAACAAGAGCTCAACTGTTCGTTTCACGTGGCTTCGTGAAAACGTCCATGTCGGCCAGCATAGGTGTTCCTTTTTCTTTTCAGCCCGGTTCGGTCCCGTCAGTAATCCCCCACTCTTCATTTCTTTGTCACAGTATCCATCACTCAACGGACCAAGTGTGTAATCTCAGGAAATTCCCATCGTCGTTGGTTTCAAATGAACTCGTGATTTGGAATGGTGAGGTAAAACACCGAATCGGTGATCAGGTTTTCACATCTCACTCGGACGGAACGTGAACAGAAATCTGAAGAGATATTGGGCTGGGTTACTTCTTTATGAAAGGGCAAATACGCCTCAAAAATTTATAGCCGGCGGTTGAAAAACCGGGGAAAATGCCTTTTATCGGCGTTCGTAAGGTATGTCCTTAAGTAGTTCACCACATATGTTGACAGAACATCTCCTGCCAACACAGCTCTCAGTCAACTTGCTACCATTAGGAGCACCCACACAGTTGCCTGAGGCGTGCACGCTTATTCCACAAATATGTCCATAAACAGTTTTATCTTCTTTTAAAACCGGGGGAAAAATGCACTATTTGGTAGTATCATTATTTAAAAGATCAATAAATAAATAGTGAGTCGAATTTCGGTCGGACTCGAAAAAATGCGCCTGTGGTGTTGCGGGGCAGCCGTCTCCGTGCATGTGAGGATGATAATGAGTTTCATCAGGAACAATCATTAACCAAGTCAAGCGAATTATTTCTTTACACTTCCATTGCAAAAGCGTTTGGCATCGGCCTCGGAAAGAGCGCAGGAGAATTTTTTTTTACAAGAAACCAGAACAATTTAAAGCAGTCCAAATGAAAAGGACAAACAGAACAGAACATTCTCCGGCTTAACAGGTTTGCTGTAAAAAAAAGGGTACAAACAACAACACGCTGACGCTTGGGTTCAGGGATACGATGGGATGCTGTGGAAACGGCCTACGACAAGGACATCTAATCGAAGATTTGTTCATCCGTTAGCTTCACCGCTTGTCCTGCATTCGGGGGATGTGGTGGAGATGTAGCCTATCATCGGGTTCTGCCCTGGCCGGTCAATCGTTGATCAGAGAGTCACATATAGAGACATACAACTATTCACTCGTTGTCTGTGGAGGCTCTCAGTCGTCCAGGTCACGGTGAATTCTTGTCCAAATGAAATCTTGAAAACTGAAGAAGCCTCTGGGATGACGAGGCGAAACATCTTCGAGTGAAGAAATCCAAGTCCAGTCGCCACGACAAGAAGATTTCGACAAGAATTCACCCTGACCTGGACGGCTGAGAACTTCCACAGACATCTTCACTTGAAAACGTTTCAGCCCTCATCCAAGAGGCTTCTGCCAGGTCATGGTGGCAGCCACCATAACCTCGACCCGACGTCTTCAAGTGAAGAAATTCAAGTCCAGTTGCCACCACAAGAACATTTCGACAAGTATTCAGTCATGCAACGGACAATTTAGGGTCTCAAGTGAACCTCCTGCATGCTTTTGGATTGTGGGAGGAACCCTGTAGAACCCTCAGGAACCCCACACAGACACGGGGGGAACATGGAGTTTCCATGTGCACTAGCATGTACGCAGATACCGAAATCTGATTTAGTGACTGTGTTGGATGATGATGTTTTCTTGTCATCTTCTTGTCGCGGCAACTGCACTTGAATTTCTTCACTTGAAAACGTTTCACCCCCTCATTCAAGAGCTTCCTTCAGGTCTTCAGTTCTCCACTTCTTCGAGGACTGATGGAGCCTCTCAGATGAGGGCATGAAATGCCTTCAAGAGAAGAAATCCAAGCCCAGTTGCCACGACAAGTAGATGACGACAAGAATTCACCATGACCTGGATGACTGAGAACCTCCACAGAGATGATCATGTTTGTTCTCCAGTTTGGTTACACAGTGAGACTCCACACAGAAAGGCCTCCTGCTGGAATCCAACCAGGGACCTTCTTGCTGGGAGCGCTAACCGCTTGCCATACTCTTGAATTTCTTCATAAAAATTCCTATATTCATATTATCCCTGTCAATGGTCTCCGATGAGACGGCTGCAGCATCTCCATCCTCTTAGTGCTTTTGTTCCGGGCGAGTCTGGTTGCCTCTTCGCCTTCTCCAGTCACGTCTCCACTCCAAAGAAATGCTCCATAAACAGAAGGTGTGTCTGTTCTCCAGGCAACACCTATAATTGTTTTCACTGCTCACACAACCCCGCTGGCCGCTCTCATACCAGAAACGCCAAGCACTAGATTGGATCGATTTGAAAGGTTGGGAGAAAACAAGATTCGCCCCTGGCCTCAGGCACTTACCTTTTGCTCACATCCCACTTTAAACGCTGCTCTCATGTCCTCCAAAAAATACCTGAACATTCATATATTAGCCAGGTTGATTCATGACGTGATGAGCTAACAGCCAAACACCTTCCCAGTTTTAATCAATCTCCAGTATGCATTTGTGTGCGTGCTAGCGTGCGTGGCTAACCTTTGGGCCTCTGGATGCAGGTATGCTGGTTGTCGCTCAGGAGGAATCCTTCTCTGCAGCGGCACTCGTAGCTGCCCATCATGTTGACGCAAATCTGCTGGCATCCGCCGTTTCCCTCCGAGCACTCGTCCACATCTGCCAGGAGACAAACACGCAAGACGCCGTCAACAAAAGCACTTCAAGATGCACCAGATTCGACACGGACAACAGTTTAGTCCGGGGTTTTTCTTTCAAGCTCGAGTTTCCTTTCATTCCCCGGATTCCTTCTGGGCTCAATGCTATTGTGATTTTTAGTGTTTTCGAAAACGCCGAGCCAATTATTCTGGGCGGGACAGGTTTAGATGTGAGGAATGACAAATAGCCATTGGGGGACAGCACCACCCAAAGCCACATGAGGCGTTCTCTGAGGTAATTCTGAAAACGCAAGATGGCCGCCACTGCCAAAGCAGATTGAATGACCCTGAGGAGATACATTTATTTATGTACAGGGGCGGCTGTGGCTCTGTCGGTGGAGCGGGCGTCCCTCCAATTGGAAGGTTCTCCTCCCCGCGTGAGTCCTTGGGCCAACACACTGAACCTCAGGTTGCTCCTGACGGTCTGGTCAGCGCCTTGCATTGTATGCGAGCACCAGGGCGAATGGGATCCGGTGCACTATTTAGGTGGAGACGGTTTGGATGGACCAAATCAGCACTTCAGGCTTTCCAAGTTCATATGCTGGTGAGCTGTAAGCGGCATCTGTTTTCCGGAGTCTTTTTCCATTGAGAGTTCCATTTCTTTTCCATTTCTGTCACAGATTATTTCCCTACACTTGTAGGTCAACAATTGTGTCCACGGTAAAGTCTGGTCTGCAAGCCGCCATTAGCACCCCGCGGACCGAGTGAAAAAAAAACGAAGCAGAGGGGAAGCAACAATCGAAATTATGCCGAAGGTCACAGTACAAGCACATCTCCGGTTAAACATACAGTACAATCGGATTTCTGGGACGGAACTGTTACGGCCTGTGCAACCTCCGCCAGAGGCTGGAACAAAATGACATCGCTGTGCTCTCGCAGCCCCGGTTCTCGAGTTCCCAACAAGTCGTCTGCGCAGAACTCCTTTCCTCGCAGCTGTCGTGGAATCGGTCAGAGATTTGAAACAGCCGTGATTCATTTGGGGATATTTTTGGGGAAGTGCTGCCATCCCCGCTTTCCCCGCCGGCGCCGAAGGTCATGCGACGATGGATCGCAGTGGGAATGAAAGTATGAAAGGATGAATGATGAAGATCTATGAAACATATCTTGAAAGGCGTATGAAGACGCGCTAATGGCTAGTAGGTCCTCGGACAGTCACCTTCGTGAAAAAGTGGCACAGACCAGATGGTGTGCATGGATGAAGAGGAGCGGAGGGAGGAAGTCCATTCCGCGCTGTCGCTGCCCTGTTGTGTTGGCCGAACCAACTTACTTTCTAGCGAAGTACGACAGAACTTTGGTCTCGCTCTCGCAGCCCCAGGAGTGGGAACATAGGTGACCAGGGTTTCTCCTCCCGCTGTAGCCTTACTCTTGTAGAAGATACTGCCACTGCGTTTATATACATACATAACCTCACAACCCCGGGACATGCACTCGCTACAGATGCCTGTGGTTTCAGCCCCTTCGGAAGTATGTCCGTCTCTTCCCAAGCCCCGTGCTGATTGTTCGGACGGCAGCTTTTTCGAAACAATGCACGTTATTCTAACCCTAATTAGCACTAAACACGATGCGCCACTGAGGTTACCCCGTTAGCGGTCGTGTTTTCCATCTCGTTCGTCCGTCCGATCGTTTGCGAGATGATGTAAAAATGCCCCTGCAGAGAAAGAGTCAAGGAGGAACCCAGTCCATTTTGGTGCCGCTCCAAAAAGGCTGTGCGGTCACCGCAATTACGCTCTCCTCCGATAAAGAGACGGGAATTTTCTTTGAAAGAATTCTTGGAGTCGACGGTGACTGACATCATTCCACGAAGCGGAAGCCCCCCCCCCCCCGGCCGCAACTTTCCATTTTTCACTCTTCTTTTTTGCCAGACTCAATGTGTCTCTTTTATCAATTCATTCATTCATTGTCCGCAAAGCTCGACCCGACAATATTACAGACGTACGATATTCACGCTTATTCGCGAAACATGGAGACCTACAACCTTTCACTCTTTCATTTTTCCGACCGTCTTGCTGTGAGGTGGAAATGCTAACCATTGTGCCGACCGGGTTCATTTGTTCACTTTTTTTTTTTAACCTAATTTAGAAAAAGAAAAACTCAAGCAGCGTCAGGATCCATTTGATTAATTTCTCCGCGGGAAAACAAAAGACGGGATAAATATGCCTCATTTTATTTTCATTTAAAATATAACTCATGTCTCGCAACAGAATGCACGCCATTTTTCAATAACCAACTAAACATGTCTTAGCCGCTTCCATTACCGCGGCGACCGTCGCAGCCAGTCAGCTGATTTCTATCAGATAATTAGATGCCTCTCTGTCGAATGTGGGGTTTTCAGAGGCTTGAGTGACGTTTGTGTCGGTTTCAATTTAAACTCATATGAGCGCTTTAACATGTTGTTCCGTCACGTGTCCTGGATCTCAGGTTCTCCTCAAACACGCTGCTGCTGCTCTGGATTATTCACACACATCGTTTTAATCCATCAGACACTGCACTGTTTTTTCCTCCATCGTAGTAAATGTAAAATCTAGAATATTTATATAAATAGAAATAGAATAAGTGAAAATAAGTATAAATAATTTCATTAATTCATGATGTGAACCTCAAGGTTGCGAGGGGCGCTGGAATTCCAGCTGTCACATAGAGACATAGAGCTATTCACTCGCTCATTCACGCGTCATATAACACTCAGCTCAGCTCTCAAAAGACTTCTCATTCATTCACTGATAACTTTCCTTGCACAGTCCACTTTCTGCTGAGTGGTTGAAATGTCCCCACTGTGGGATGATTCAATTAATATTCTATCCTATTCTATTCTATGTAGAGACATGCAACCATTCACCCTCTCATTCATTCATGTCATTTAAATAAATGCAACCATTCACCCTCTCATTCACACATCTGGTCAGTTTAGGGTCTCCGATTCTCCGATTCCACTATACTTATATAAACATATGTATACAAAACACACACACAAACATGCATATATATGTATTTTTTTCATCCTTTTTATTTCATTTCATAATGCCTCGGTGGTGCATAATGTGTCAGGGAACAGATTTCAAAGCAAACCTCCCTAAAAACAAATTTTATTTTATTTTGCTCCTTTGGCTGCTATTTATATTCTTTCATTCAACTCTCAGCATCTTCTTCTCGCACATCTTTCCCCTTCAAATGATCAGATTTTCTTTTTGTTTTTTTTTGTTTTTTTAAGAAAATCAAGCTGTGGATTTTTCGGAGAGCAAAGGTTAAGAAGCTACCGGCCTGTTATGAATGTCAGGAAAAGGCCAAAGTGATCTTGAAGACTCTTGCAGTTACGAGACATCGGCGCGCACCTTAGCACCTGAAACCCCCTCCAACCGGGCGGCCTTAAGTCGCAAAAACGCACATGCGGCACGAAAAACCCTGGCAAGTGGGGAAACCTGATCCCCTCGGGGGCGTCGCAGTACCTGCTGATGACGAGTGTCTGTCAGCCCCCCTGCCGGGAGGAATGCTGTTTGAGGGAGGACGGAAAGAGCGCGAGACACCAGAGGAGCAGGAAATTGACAGACGACCGTAGACATCTGCAGCGAAAGCAATACAGGCGGATAATTTAGGAAGGTGTTGCTTGGCCCGGTTCCGCCTCGGCCGCTGGGCGAGAGCGGAGAAAAGGGCACTCAGAGCTGCTGACTCCATTTCCTTTTCCAGCAGCTCAGCTCTGCTAGCAGTAAAGGCTCCGTCTGCACAAACCAGGCCCGCTTACAGCCTATTGACTGTTATCATTCATTCATGCCTTCATTATCTACCATTATCTATTGTCTTGTGGAGAGACATTCAACCATTCGCCCTCTCATTAACACATCATACAGGGATAAACAACCATTCACCTTTTCCTTCTTACTCCTGGGCATTGTAGGGTCATCGCATGGTGACAAACAACCATTCACCCTTTCATTCTTACTCCTTGACATTTTAGGGTCATCATAAAGGGACAAACAACTATTCACCCTCTCGATAACATGTTTTTTTGGAACCATGCATTCATTCAACCTCCCATTCACACGTTGTTTCAAAACATACATTCTGTCACCCTCTCATTTGCACATCATATTGAAACAAACAGCCATTCGTCCTCTCATTCACAAGTGATATAGAGGCATTGACCATTCACCCTCTCATTCACACATCACTTCTAAACAAACAACCATTCATCTTCTCATTTGCATGTTTTTTAGAACCATGCATTCATTCACCCTCTCATTCATTTGTTGTATTGAGACACTAAACCATTCACCCTCTCATTTGCAGGTTGTTTTGAACCATACTTTCTTTCAGCCTCTCATTCACGAAGCATAGAGAGCGAAACAACCATTCACCCTCTCATTCACACATCATATAGAGACACTGAACCATTCACTGCCTCATTCATAAATCATACAGAAACATTCAGCCAATCATTCTCATTCTCTGTACATTCTTACTGGACATTTTAGGGTCATCATAAAGAGAAAATCAGAGAAGGTCAGAGGGAGCTACATTGCGCTTTTGTAGACCTCGAAAAAGCATACGACAGGGTGCTGAGAGAAGAACTCTGGTTTTGTATGAGGAAGTCTGGAGTAACAGAGAAGTATGTTAAGACTGGTGCAGGACATGTATGCTGGTTGTGAGACAGTGGTGAAGTGTGCTGTAGGTGAAACAGAGAAGTTCAAGGTGGAGGTGGGACTTCATCAGGGATCAGCTCTGAGCCCCTTCCTGTTTGCAGTGGTGATGGACAGGCTGACAGATGAGGTTAGACAGGAATCTCCATGGACCATGATGTTTGCAGATGATATTGTGATCTGTAGTGAGAGCAAGGAACAGGTTGAGGGAAATCTTGAGAGGTGGAGGTTTGCTCTGGAAAGGAGAGGAATGAAGGTTAGTCGCAGCAAGACAGAATATATGTGTGTGAATGAGAGGAACCCGGGTGGAACGTTGAGGCTACAGGGAGTGGAGATCAAGAAGTTGGAGGATTTCAGATACTTTGGGTCAATGGTCCAGAGCAATGGAGAGTGTCAAGAAGAGGTAAAGAAACGGGTTCAAGCAGGTTGGAATGGGTGGAGAAAAGTTTCACGGGTTCTTTGTGATAGAAGAACATCATCTAGAATGAAAGGAAAGGTTTACAAAACAGTGGTGAGACCAGCGATGCTGTATGGTTTGGAGACAGTGACACTGAACAAAAGACAGGAGGCAGAGCTGGAGGTAGCAGAAATGAAGATGTTGTGGTTCTCTTTGGGAGTGATGAGGATGGATAGGATCAGAAATGAGTCCATCAGGGGGACAGCACATGTTAGATGTTTTGGAGAGAAGGTCAGAGAAGCCGGACTGAGATGGTTGGGTCATGGACAGAGGAGGGATAGGGACTATATTGGTAGACGGATGCTGGAATTGGAG
The DNA here is from genome assembly GCA_901007705.1 of Fistularia tabacaria. Lineage (NCBI taxonomy): Eukaryota > Metazoa > Chordata > Actinopteri > Syngnathiformes > Fistulariidae > Fistularia > Fistularia tabacaria. The sequence goes on along the minus strand of CAAKHD010013682.1, from coordinate 32,030 downwards.
ATGCCAGGCAGGAGGTCTAGAGGAAGACCGAAGAGAAGATTTATGGACATAGTGAGAGAAGATATGAAGGTAGTTGGTGTGGGAGAGGAGGATCCAGAGAATAGGGTTAGATGGAGGAGGTTGATTCGCTGTGGCGACACCTGAAGGGAAAATCCCAAAGGAAAAGAAGATAAAGAGACAAACAACCATTCACCCTTTCATTCTCATGTCTGGACATTTTAGGTTCTCCAATGAACCTCCTCAAAGGCTGGAATCCAACCAGGGACCCTCTCGCCGTGAGGCGGAAGAGCTAAACCCTGCGTCACCATGCCCGCATGTTATTATTACTATTGTTATTATCATTATTATTATTAGCATGTGCATTGTTGTTGTTATTCTTGTTATTATTTAGCCGCTTCAGAGCCCCGCCCCCCGACCAGCCTCCCGTCGTGCGTGACAGCGGCTCAGCTCTGGATGTAGCACTCCATTCTCCTCGTTCCCCTGGAGACCCGGGGCTCCGTCCCTCAGCGCTGGAACCCTATCCAACCCTCTGCTGGACGCATCAATAATCCGCTGTATACACAGGGCTTTTTCTTAATAAACCGTCATGCGAAACTAATTTGCTGTCTATTTGTCCAGTCTGAGAAGGCCTCTAGGTTAAGTTTCCCTTCTGGGGAATTCTCAGCCCCGCCGAGTTCCGAGTTAAACCCCCTCTCCATCTCCTCTTTGCACGGGGAGACTCAGAAATGCCGATGCACGACGCGATGAGCGGCACCTGACCGGCGGGGGCGGGGGGGGGGCCTCGCCGGGTCGATAAGTAGGTCAGCGGCAGGTAGCGCTCATGACCCTTGCCGGCGTGCCAAGTCTGCTGCCTCACTCTCACATTCCACCGGCGGGCTCCTTCCTCTCAAAACAATGACTCATGTCAGTCGAGGTCAACGGGGAAAAGCATCACCCAGCGTCCAGGTGAAGAAAAACACCGCTGCGGGGTTAGCTGGCGAGCGAAAAAAAATGTCAGCCTGCGCCTTTGCAGATAAAGCCGGAAAAGCCGAAGTCCTCCGACTCATCCTGAGGGAAGGTGGGGGGGGGGCGGCCAAACTCCCCTCTCTCGCGCCTGTCTTTCACAGAAACACAAAAACACCTCCAGCGCGTTGAGGCTGCACGACATGCAGGTGTGTGTGTGTGTGTGTGTGGGGGGGGGGATCTTTCCATGCCCTCGGCGCATCAATGAAGGTTTCATTTCCTGGTTCCTTCATCCCTCCAAATGAGGCGTCGCCTGTCAGTACAGCCCCCCCCCCCCGTTTAAAATAGCTCCCATAATTGCTTGTGTTGTGTGCTGGGCAAGGCTGGCGTCCAACGCAAATATTTCCAAGAGGAAAGGGGTTCTGGCACGGGGGTGGGGGTGGGGGTGTCGCTCGTGTTATTTCGTCTTAAAACATTTTTTTTAAAAATTGTCCTGGGAGGATGGAAAAAAAAAAGAAAAAAAAGGTCTTAATCGAGTTAAAAGGGCTGCCTGGATTCTGAAAAATGAGCCGCGTCCCGGCTGCGCTGGAGGAGATGAAGGAGGAAGAGGAGGGTTCAAACAGAGAGAGATTAAGAGATTGGTTGTGTTTGCGGAGGCCGTGTCCGCTGGTTTCTCAGATAGCCTTGACTGTATATATAACATTTGGCCTTGCGTGGAGCTTAGAGCCATGTAAACATGGCGGTCGTCCTGCAGAAACTCCTTATTTTGGAGAAACTTTTTTTTTTTTTGCACTCCCTTCCTTAAGGGTTCAGCGACACCGGGCGGCATTTACTGCCGAGCCAGAGTATTTAACAAGGGAGTGAGCGAAAAACAACTGCCGTCTGTCATCAAAGCAGTCCAAGCATCCATCCCGGCACAGACAGGACCGTCTCTGTGGTCCAGACAGGCCCGAGACAAGAAGGTGAGTGGACGGACACTGGCCTCTTTGGGTGTTTCATTTACAGGAGCCGAGGAGGCAAACACTCTTTAATAAGGCAGCAAATCGGAGCCATGTGCTTTGACAGGCGAGGGAAGGGGGGGAGCGTTAGCACAAACAAGACCCTTTCTTATTTTGAAAAAGATGGCAGCTTTTCCGACATTTCCAACATTGGCTAGTTTTTAGCGGCGGCCCGGCTTGAGTCCGCAGCCTGCCGCATCCCATACGGAAGGAAAGAGAAAATCGATTCCTGCATGCCGAGCAGCCGCGCCTGATACTTATATTCTCAGCGCCGTCGAGCCATCGAATCAGGTCCATTCTAGCGCAGAAGAACCTATGGCGGCTTTTCCTTTTCGCAGCCTTTCTGACTTGGGGACTTCTGTCTCTGGGTCTGCTGGCCGGACTGAGACTCCTCCCTATGGAAGGCTTTCCTATATATATATATATGTATATTGGAAGAAGCCATCTTGACTAAATAACTATATATATATACATATATATATATATATATATATATATATACACTCTTTTGTGTGTATGTAGTTATGTAAGTACTTCCTGTTTGTGTGTATGTATCACACATACTGTACATGAGTATATGAGTATGAGTACATATGTATCAAACAAACCTACATATATATGTTTGTGTATATCTATAGATAGATAGATAGATAGATAGATAGATAGATAGATAGATAGATAGATAATATTATTGACTTTATGCTGACATATGAGAACTGATTAATCTGATATATATGTATGTGTCTGTGCATCTATATATATCATGAGTAAATAAATCCCCTTTCTAGGCTTTTGTGCACGCTGTGATTCACATCCTTATATTTAGTACATCAAAGGTTGTTGCAGAAAGAGGTTTTACAAAACCAAACTGTCAAAACTTTCATAAAGGAGCCTCATCAAATACGTGTCACTGCTTTCCTGCACCAAAGAAGCCGTCTTGACTAAATAACTAGCAGAGGTCGGCGTTGCTCAGCTGTCTGTACATGAAGATTAATTTGTTTTATTTTTTTAATGATCCCCGATGCCAAAACCCGCATCTGCAGATCTTGTTGTTCTGGTTCTCCTAATTAGATTAGAGGAGCCATCATCATGCAGAACATTATTTCTCTTGGATTTTTCAGTTGAAAAGTCTGAAAGTATGCTGAGTTGTTTGGGTGTTCGGCCGTGTGCAAAGGAGACAGGAGGTCCTCCCACTGGCGTCTCACATTTTGCAGGCCGTCAGGACTCCAAGCCCAATCGTGGGCCGGAGAGTCCCTAAAAGGCCGTTTGCTCTTTCCCAATCGTTCCTGTCATGCCGGATGAGGCCGAACAATCCCGGGAGACGTTGGGCGGGATGGGGGTTTATTGAAACGGCCCTTGGGGGCGAGCTAATGCGCCGATCTCAGACTCATCCTTTTACTCATCAGCACGGCTCCTCTCCTGTGAACCTCGAAGAGGCTCTTGTCCGAACCCGATCCGTGCATGTCACAACACAAGCACGGCGTCTGCTGGCTGCTGGGCAGGGGAAGGGGATTTGCATCAGCAGCAGAGAACTGAAGCCAGTTCCTGTTAAGCCCAAACAGCGTAGACGTTTCCTGAACCCTCGGGGACGTGATGAGAGAAGGGTACTGTCCTATCTGCTCGGGGATTTAAGGCGCTATCTCCGGTGTTGTTCATTCGGGCTACATGTGTTGTCGTCGCGGTCTTTGAGGTGTGTCCATAGCCGACTCCGGTCACACAACCTGGACTTGACTGGCGCCTGACTCGATCATTTCACCACTTTCAAACCCGGCGACGCTTAAAAACTTGATTTTAAAATCACTGATCCACAACATTGCATGGCCCGAGCTTCATCCCCGTCAAAGGGCTGATACTTTCCCCAGATGCACACAAAGAGCCATGGAAACTTCTCGGCAGAGTTGATCTTTACTTGACCCCCCCCCCGATTTCAAATCCACCGGGCGAAAACCTTTCATCGGTAGATTAGCTTATAAAAAGGAGCCTTGCACAGAAAAGTACAAATACAAAAACGTAAATGCACAGGTGATTTAATTTAACCGCCCGATTTGTCCAGTTCATTTCGACTTCAAGGTCGCAAAGTAACGTGTTCCAGATTGGACTACAGCTCGAGGTTTGCGTGCTTTAAATCATAATCGAGACCTAATTGGAAACAATTATTCATTCCCTCCTCCGGGCCAATGCTTTTAGAGGGACTTGGATGCCTTTGAGGGCCAAAGCTGCAGATCAAATTGTTGTAGTGCCCTTTTTGTTGAAGAATCTGGTCAATAATACATGGGGCAGGAAGCGGCGTTTGATTAGCCAACCGTGCGACGCCAGGGAGGACTACAAGTTCTGGGTGAGCTGAGCCAAGAGGCGCTGCGGAGGAGACGTACCTGTCGGGCACTAAAAAGCTTACCAGATGCCTCGTCGATGGGATTAGCCAAAAAGAAATACAAAGTCACGAAGCAATTACAATTATGACCGTCATTAGAAGAACACTAAACGGTGTTAAGTGAAGTGACCTTCTCTTGCTTGTTATTTCAAAGCTGTTCTCTAAATCCCCATCCCTGAGCCGTAATGACATTGGCTTTTGCGTTATAGATCATGTGTCTTTGGGGGAGGTTAAAGTAAAAGGGCATTCATTTCCCTATAGATTGCACAGGGAATTGGGTTCTTTCGGATCAATACAAACCCAATCAGCGGCGGTCGATGGGAATCAAAAAGGGAACGCGGCCAGAAGTGCGGTGGCGGCGGCGAAGGGCGGTGTCCCTCGTCGACAAGGAGCGTCATGTCCCAACATATGCGGCAGAGAATGGCGAGCACGACGCACCATCAAAAGCCGCGATTGCGCATCTCCAGCTACAATCCCAGTCCTGCATTTGTGAGTCTACCGGAGGTTGAGGTATAGGGGGGTCTAGTTGAGGTTGAGGAACCAAACGATGAAAAGGGGGCATTTGCGCGGATCTTTACGAGATTGGCCTGCGAGGGAGTTCGACAACCGTCGGCGATAAGAGGGTACTTGGGTTTCTGAAGGACCTCGACCAAAATGCGCAGGTCATAAACGTGGGGACGGTGGTGCTACAGCGGGGAGCTAATAGCCCTCCCGCATCTGGTACTCATTGTGAAGAGGATGTGTGTTTTGGATTAAATTGACATCGATTCTCCTGTTTTTTCCTAAGACTCTAAAAGTCCTTTACAGCTTCACCATGTGGTGATTAACTGCCATCCTTCCCTCACCTCTGCAAGCGAAAAGCCACGGCAGTTATAAAAGATGTAATCAGGCTCTCGTATGCCACGCCACCGCTCAACGGCGGGCGGCAAAGCCCCAGTGCGGGGTTAAATTATACAGTGACATCTCGCTCCAGCGTGCCGCGATATTGCATCGCTTTCACCTTGCTGACTCCCTGACATCTCTGTGAGGGTTCGGGGCAGACAAGGGAGACCTTGGAAAAAGGAGCGTCCCCGCTGAGGTGCACAAGGCAGTGTTCCGCTTCACGCTCCGCTGCCTCCCGCCACCACCTAATGTCATTATGCCGGCAACACATCCAATTACGAGGAGTCGGGCGGCACGTGCCGTGGTGAAAGGAAAACAAAGACGGGCGGGGAGGGGGTTAGCGCTGGCTGAAACTGTCTTTGAGGACCAAGGAGAAAAGATGTCGACAAAGCCTGGGTTTATACCATACTGTGCGTGGCACGAGCGGAGGGAGTCAAACACAGGCGCCGTACAGTTGTCCAAAAAAAGCGGCGAATCTACGACGTACGTGGAGATCTCCCACTCTGAACTCGAACTGAACTTCCCCACATCGAGTGAAACGTCTCCTGCTTTGCAGCCTCGGGCACATCTGGTCTTTAAGGGCTCTCAGGGTCTGACCCTGTCTGGAAACCAGCTGCTTGGGGTTCTCCAGTCAATGGCCAAAAGGGACTAATCTTTTCTCAGGGGCCAAGAAAGGAGCTTAAACCTGGAAGAGGAAGTCGGGGCCTTAAACATGAAACCTCAGCGATACCTTTTCCTCTCCTCTGCTGTGTTTCTGCTGACGGTTATTCCCTCGGCATGTTCCAGAAAAGGGTTGCTTTTGCGTCTCAAGATAAGGCAGTGTGGAGCAAAAAACCCTTTTTTTCCAAATAATCAATCACATCAATACCTTTACAGACGGTACTCATGGAGGCGGCCCTCTGCACTGCCTCGCCTGTGCAGCGCGCGAGAACATAAAACTTCAAATCCTCCGTTTGGATGCACTCCGACAAATTACATCAAAGGGATCGATAGACGCACCTCCGTTTGATGCGGCCAAACAATTATGTATCGCAATTACGCACCTGCAGACAAGTCCGAAGCCGCGCGCGGCTCCACGGCGAGGCAAATGATCCAAACACAACCGAAGGCAGTTGCTAAATGGCGTGGAAAATAGCCCTTCAGTGAACAGATAAACGTGGCAGAGTGCAATGTGGAGGCGAGGAGATGGAGATGGCAGTAAGGGAGACAGGAATACAAGTGGCGTCTGAGATGCCGGCTTTGTCAGGTCACAACGGGTTCGTTATCGATCGAGAGATGTAAGTGTTTTCAATTCCAGCGCGCCTCTAATCCCGGGATTACACGCTGCTCATCACAAAAATGCGGGAACGGCATGACCGCGCAGCCCTGTGTGACCCGGACGTACAGACCAGCACACAAGAAGCCATTGTTGATAGCTTTTCCATCATCGCTTTTGCTGGATCTCGTTTGGTGAGCGGCGGGTTTCTTTCCAGGGATACTAGAGTAATAGCACATATGCCTTTTGGGGCTAAATTTCAAGGTAGTTCATCCCAGTGGGCTTCGAAGGTGGCGCTTTGTTGGTCGTATCTGAGTGACTGCAGACAGAAGTATCACTGTATGAAACGGTGTGATGTCGGCGTTGCAACAAGCAAAAGGAGCGACAGTGACGATAAGCATCACGCTGGGCCGTCGCCATGGCAGCAGGGTCCAAATCAGGGATTTGACAACAAATCAGTGGACGCCGGCTCAATGGGCTCACGGAGGAACGACGGTTTGTCGAGAAGAGACTAGACGACCTTTGTGAACGCGTCGAATTTCCCTGCAACGTTTAAATTGCACGCGACTGAAACGTTAAACCACGGGAAGCGCGGTCGCTCTCCGGGGTCGGGCGCTTTGTGAATTGACCTCCTCTCGTTTGAGGAAAAAGCAAGCCCAGCTGGAGAATACCTGCTATGTAAAATGAGGAAATGGCTAATATCCCATGCAGTGGTGCAATAACGGCTCAATTCAGCTCGGAAACATATATTACCATCCATTACGTGACATTAGACTTGCAGAGTGAAGTATTTATGCGCTCACATGGGTGAGGTCAGACTTCCAAAGAAACCCGACACATGCAGGTTAATGTATATGTGCTCCTGGCCGAGGACCTTTCGAAAACAACATCTTCCCGCATAATGAAGAACAGGTTGCACAAGCTGCTGAAAAGGCAGAAAACGTCGAGTTAACCACACACAAACAGACACAAACACACAAAAACAAACACACACACAGACACACACTCACCGAGACAGTTGTGTCCGTCGTGTGCCAGTCGGAAGCCGTCGTAGCACGTGCACCTGTAATTTCCCGGGATATTGATACACTCGTGGACGCAGCCGCCGTTGTACTCGGTCGCACACTCGTCCACATCTGCAAAGGAGGAACGCGGTGAGGTGAATTACAGCTGTTTTTCAAAGCAAGCGATATTGTTGTGGCCTGTCGGGACCTTCCGTGGTCAGAGGTCGTAGGCGTGCACATCGGCAACAAGCTACGCCTTCAGTATGTGGATAGCATTCAAGAATAGCAATATCATTACGCCAATGATGCTGGGTCTCACCTGCTACGACTTTGCATTTGACATAACTTTTAATTCATTCATTCATTGTTGTTGCTCATATTCTGCACGCAAGGGTCTAGAGCACTTCAGGGTTTATTTTGCTTTATTTTTATATTAATTTTTAGCTTGTCCCCGTCTTGTCCTTGCATGTCTTGCTGCTGCTGAAAAACTATTTCCCAACGATGGGATCATTCAAGTAGCTCTCGTCTCAACCTCCTGCATGTTTTTGGACTGTGGGAGGGAACCGGAGACCCCTCCTCCGCCCCCCGAGGACCTTGTGATTGTCACTGCTCCGCCAGGCTACGAGTCAAGCAGTAGTACTGTCTACTATCTCACTGATGTTCGCTAATCTGACACAGATTCACGTCGCTTCCGGTCGGGAAGCAGCCGTCCGAAACCCAAAGAACTCCTCCTGCTCGCCCCCAGACGGTCCAACCGGTCTTCACTCACTCCCGGGGGTGTCGTGGGGATACTTTCAGGAACCGCATCAGCCCCGGGGCCAGCTCATCGGACAAATCCCGCAACCGTTACGTCGTTAACGGTGTTTCATATCGTCTGCCGTGGCGGCAACTTGCCATTAATCGCTCTGAGCAGAGCTGTCCTTAATTCCCCCTGCGATTCCGCTGGAGTCATTTCTTGGTTTTTTTGACTCGACAGGCGGGGAGCTGACTGTCGAGCTTGGCTTTCATTTCTGTCTTTATTTTTCCCGGCTTCCCGGGGGGTTCACCTGTACCTTGTCAATTAGCAAGACCTCGGCAGCCCCCCTTTCTCTCCCGCCCACCTCGCCTCCGACAAGCCAGGCACCTGCCTCTTGTAATCGGCCAAGTTTTGCATTTTAGATCCGTCTCTAGATTTGGACTGTCAGCTTGACTTGTCTTGGAACAGGAATGCGTTTTTTTATTATTTTTTTTCCCGGTGTATGGGTCTTCACCCAATGAAAAAAAAAAACCAACCAAACCTCTGATCATTACTTTTTCACATTCTCCTTTTCCGGAAATGTTCATTTTTGGTAAGAACATTGGAGTCAATAGGCTTCCATGTCGATTAGCCCTGACGGCTATTTTTTGTCATTTTATTTACAAGTGCTTTCATTTATTTTCGATAATTCACGCTTGAGTATTATTGAGAGCGCCAGCGTAATACGGGTACAATATATGCTCACTAAACTGCCGTTCGGCGCTGGCCTGTCTCCCTTCTGGCGTCAGTAAATGAAGTCAACATGGACGACGTTTCCTCTCACAAACAGCCATTGATTTTAACTGAAACTAATCGATGCGTATAAATCTGAACGCCCAGGGGTCCCAGCCGGCACTGATTCATTGTCCATTAAGTAGATATATATCAACTTCCCTTTCACACAAATGAATGTGGCGGCAGCCTTTGCCAGCTTCATTTATTTTCATTTATCAAGATATAGCGAAGATATCAACGCAGACCTGCCCGCGGCCTACGTAAGCAGGCGACTGGATTCCAAACAGGAAGCCTTTTTGGATCGATACGCCACAAATGGTGTTATAATACGATGTTGAGGAACCGACCAGATGTGCCAATGAAAGGGTGAATGGCTGTATTTCTCCATGTGACATGAAAATAGTCACATGGGAGTGAATGGTTGTATGAATCTGTATGCTGGTGAATGACAGCATAAACGTCTGTGGAGGTTCTCGGTCGTCCAGGTCACGGTGAATTCTTGTCGAAATCTTCTTGTCGTGACAGCATAAACGTCTGTGGAGGTTCTCGGTCGTCCAGGTCACAGTGAATTCTTGTCGAAATCTTCTTGTCGTGACAGCATAAACGTCTGTGGAGGTTCTCGGTCGTCCAGGTCACGGTGAATTCTTGTCGAAATCTTCTTGTCGGCAACTGGACTTGAATTTCTTCACCCGAAGATGTTTCACCTCCTCATCCCAGAGGCTTCTTCAGTTTTCAGATGAAGAAATTCAAGTCCGGTTGCGACGACAAAAAGATTTCAACAAGAATTCACTCGTTCATTCACGCAACACACAATTTAGGGTCTCCAGTGAACCTCCGCCATGATTTTTGGACTGTGGGTGGAACCCTGGAGAACCCTGAGGAACCCCACGCAAACACGGGGGGAACGTGGAGTTCACTAGCATGTACGCAGATACCAAAATCTCTCGTCGTGGCAACTGGACTTGAATTTCTTCACCTGAAAACGTTTCAGCCTCTCATCCCAGAGGCTTCTTGATTTCTGATGACCTGTGGGGAGTTTCCCAATATAAGTGCCAGGGTTTTGGGCGGGTCCAGGTTCTGGTGGCTTGTTATGTAAACTGAGGAATTGATAGGCAGAAACTAAGTAAAAGGGCGCTGTTATGCGATGGAGATGTCGTTCGTTGGGGACAAAGGAACAAATTTTGTGGGATGACCTGGATTGGAATTTGAAAAAGTAAAGCTGAACAAAAGGCTGAAACCCATTGGATCCCGTGGACTGAGGCTCAGGTGTAATTTAGCGGGGGCTGCTTCTGCTGGGGGATCTTTCCTGGTTGTTTGGAGGCTGCAGAAGGTCCTGGTCCGTGTGTGCAAATTGGTCTCGAAGATGTTTCATCCTTCATCCCAGAGGCTTCTTTAGCCTTCCTCAAAAAACCAGGAAAGATCCACCACCAGAAGCAGCCCCCGCTAACTTCCACCTGAGCCTCAGTCCATGGGATCCAACAGGTTTCACTCCTTTGTCTTGTTTTACCTTTACACATCCCAATCCAGGTCATCCCACAAAAGTTGCTCTTTTGTTTAGCAGAACAACCTCCCTTAGACCTACTTTCTGCCTATCAACTCCTCCATTTACATAACAAGCCACCAGAACCTAGACCCGCCCAAACCCCTGGCAGTTATATAAACTCCCCACCGGTCATTGGAAGTGAAGATGGCTCTGAAATGAGAGGCTGAAACGTCTTCGATTTCGAGGAGGGCATCAGCAGTTGTATGTCTTATGTCTTTGACTGAATGAGTAAGCGAGTGGTTCTGTGTCTCTTTATGACATGTGAAGGGGAGAGTGAATGCTTGAGTTTGGGCGTGTGATTGACAGTTGACCGGTCCGGGTTAAGCCCCGCCTCTTGCTAAATCATGGCGTGGATAGGCTCCAGCCTATGACAGCAGGATAAGCGGCATAGATAATGAATGAATGAATACATGAATGAATTATAACCTCATACAGGGATACAAATAAAAAATTGAAGAGACTCCATTGCATTGGTTGTGATGTTAAATAAAACACGGCGCGGGGACCGAACCGACAAAATGGAAAATTGGACCCGCCACTTCTGCGCTGGGATTGGAGGGTCGGGCGAAAAGTGACAGCCGCCCGGCAGCCGAAACGCAATATCTCATCCGTCACACCTCCGACAAAGGCGATGTTGCAAATCGTGAGTGGGAGCCGAGGAGGATCTCTCAGCACTGATTGCAGATCAGTGTGACAGGTCGAGAGGAGATGTCCGTTAACGTTATGATGATGGACGGGGCCGAGACACAACGGCTGCGGAACGTGGCGCTCATCCACCCGGCCCTTCCCGGCCCATTCGGGGTCCACAATCCTGGTGGTTCAGCTCCTCTCCGAGGCTGCCGGAGTCATGGCTTAATGGGACCTGACAGCAGAGGGAGCGGGTTGGAACCAAGAGACGCTCAATGCTCCCCGTAAGTCCTCCGTCTGCACATCCCTGTCGTCCCCGCAGCGCAGCGGAGATTCACCCTCCACGTTCCCGCCCCTCTCCGTAAACATCCGGGACATGCTAACACAAAAGCTATTTCCCCTGCGCGAGCCGCGAATTTGTTTCGGATCAGTGACTTCCGTGCCCTCCAAAGTCGACGCCGGTCCATTTGTGTCGCTTCTCATCAGGAAGATGTGGATTCACGCCGCCAAATCCAAAGCGTTGGAAGGCTCCATGCGCTGAATACAAAATGTCCCACCCTGAAAGGAGTGGGGTAAATGTAATAATAATCATTTCTGGTCCGGTTCCTGTTTGGTCTTTGACTTTAACATCATCCTCCTGCCCTTCAGGACAACGTGTCTCTCCAAAACGTCTTCATAGATCACAAAAGGGTGTGGCTGTGGCGCGGCTGGTAGTTTGACAAGAGGGTTGGTGGTTCAATTCCCACTTCTTCATGTCTGTATTTCGAAGTGTAGCATTCATACAGATCTGGGGATAATGCTAGCTCATCGGATGTGCTTTGAAACTGCAAGGCGTCAACATCTCTACATAAGTCTGCAACCATCTTAGGAGTGAAGGTATGGGGAGCATGGTTCGACCAATCAGCACACAGCATGATTACCGAGCTTTAATAATGCTGCTGTTTACGGGCCAAGTTCAGGCCAGTCTCGAGCGTGTTGCTGTTCTCGGTCTGCGTTGATAATCGTAGACCGTAAAATTCAGTGGCTGCGAGAAATTCCCCGGTAGCGGTCCAGCGCTTTGGTCCGTTTTATTATCTTGGGCGTGGACGGCGGGGCGGCATGCCGGAGTCTGGCTTTGTGATTGAATGCGAGAGCGGGAGTGACCACAGGTGCATTCTGGTCCAGCTCCAGAGATGAGAGCTCCCTTTTGATGTCTGGCGGAGATTAAACGAGGGAGAACCGCACCTCTTAGCCCTGGCAGATTGCGTTAATCCATCAGACGGCCGGGCGGTTTGATTCCCGGCTCCTTTTGTCGACGTTCCAGACGGTCCTCGGGTAAGTTGCTGAACCCGGAGCTGCTCCCGTTGGCCTGGTTTAGCACCTTTGCACAGCAGCTCTGCTACCCATCTTGTGTAAAGTGCTTGAAAAACGACCCAAAAACTTATCTAACTTAGTCACTGCAAAAAAAAAAAAAAAAAACACTTGCCACTTTGCTCATTATTTATTCCTTCATTTTTACTTTTTTTCCCCCTTGGATTATACATTATACTTTTATACGCCAAAGTTATTACATTTTATTTTACTTTATTTATATATTTATTTTTATTTTGACATTTCATCGTCGTTGTCACTCTGTCCTTATCCTCGCCCTTGTCGTTGTCCTTTTTGGGTGTCTATTCTCAGCCTTGCTGTTTATCTATTTACTTTTATATTTATTTATTGATCTATTTATTTCCAAGATATTTTGACTGTCTTTTAATTGACGGTCTTATTTATATTCAGACTTGTTCTTGCATGTCTCGCTGCAGCCGGGAAGCAACTTCCCAACCATGGGATCATTAAAGTACATCTCATATCAAAGGTTTGTGCGGTAAAACGGGTAACGTCAGTACTTCATAGTATTACTTCAATGTATGTAGTAATGTATCCCGTTAAACCAGTACACCCAAAAGTAATCGGGGCGTACTGGTATGCTTCTTGCTAATCAATACCGCCAATGAATGGTAAAAGGCTTGGGTGAAACATAAGGTGTCGTATAGCCAGGCAGCCTGACAGCTTGCATGGACGTAGACAATCTGCGTGTCCACTCACTGATGTTCACGCACGGTTGCTTTGTGTCACGCACGGCTGAGAAGGCACGATATAAATGGACTTTCTTCGGACTTTCATGGCTGCAGGTCACAGCGAACCCGGCCTTTTTGATTGAATTGTTCGAGCCTATAAATCAAGTCAGGATCTGACTTTCTACCAAAGGCCTTCGACGGTAAATACGGAAATAAAGGTGCAACAAAAATGCTTTCACAGCTCTCCCCGGCATGGCTCTGCTATCTGAAAATTAGCGAGGATGCGTTGCTGAAAACCCTGTGTTATCTTACATATTCGCGAATGTTGCTTTTGAATTTCCATTCACAAACACGTTGAGGTGCGACGTTCGCTAACCTTCTGCGTATTGAACCCCGCGCATATTTGGCGACTGATTCAGCGGGCGAAACTTTTACAGAGGCCGACGGGCAGCGCGCCACCAACAACACTCGGTCAAATATATGAAAGAATAATAACTGCAAGGGAAAGAAATGACATTTTGAAGTATGGTTCTATAATAGCGCTAATAAAATTTGTGGGATACGCTGACCCAGAGGCTTTGGGCAAAAACTTGTGTCTGACGGTCTGCAAAGCCTCTCCTGTGGAAATAACCCCGGCTTGGCAGCGCCTCCGACTGCTATTTCAACCGCTATCTTAATTCTCTCCAACATGTGTAGGAAATTTACTGCTTCATTTCGTCTCGTCACAAAGGAGCACTCCGCACCTGGCGTTCCCCATGAACTCCCTCGGCCTGCCTCTTCCCCGCCCCCTCCTCCCGCCCCCACTCTCCTGGCAAGTCTGTAGGTAATGACTTGTGCTGAGCGACGCAGAGGCTCTTATCTAATCTGCCGTCGGTCCCCGTGCTTGTGTACGGAGGGGTGACACAGATCAACGTATGGCTCAACTTGAACGAACCACTGGGATCGTCCCACGCGCCGCTGCGAGGCCCAATTCCCCGACTGTGGTCGAAAACAACTAACTAATGAAACTTTTACCTTCGCAATGTTTGCCGTCCCCTTTATAGCCTGACTTGCAGATACATTTGTATGACTTCAGGGTGTTCTGGCAGATGGCGTCGATGCTGCAGTTGTCAAGCGCCTCCGCGCACTCGTCCACATCTAGAAAAGAAAGAGAAGAGAGAGAGCATTGGAGGAAACCATTCAACATGACCTGGAGGACTGAGAACCTTCACAGTGGTGACATGACAATTTTCGCTGGTCGAACCGGGCCTCGGCAAATCATATCGTGGCTACTGTGTACCAGTTCTGCTAGGCCGTGGGGAGTTTCCAGTACATACCTGCTTGGGGTTGGGGTAGGGTGTTGGTCCAAGTTGAGGTGGTTCGCTGTGCTAATGAGTGAGTTGTTTTGCATTGTTGTGTTATCCTGTGCATCATTTGGGGAACAGAGGTAGGAATTCCGGGGATTGACCTGGGTCGGATTCTCGAAAGGCGATGTACAGCTAATGCTTGGACTGTGTGAAACAGAAGAAACTAGTTTGATCTCTTGGGCTGAAGCTTAGGCGGCCTGGTTTCTCCACCCATAGAGATCCACACTGACGATCACCCGAGCCTTAGCCCAAGGGACCTAGCATGATTTCTTTTGTTGCACACAATCCATATATTACTTGTACAAGTGTTGTTTAAAGAGTCCAAACTAGGTGAGTCCTTGGAATTCGTACCTTTGTCCCTGAACGATGCACGCAAGAACACAACAACCCCCCTTCAACCTAGTTTCTGCAGAAAAAAAAAACACCCATTTACATAATGAACCATCTCAGGTTGGCCCAATGCCCAACCCCAGCCCCGGCAGGTATGTACCGGAAACTCCCCATGGTCGAGTAGAACTGAAGAAGCCCTGCAGATGAGAGGGAAAAGTTCCTCAAGAGAAAACATTGAATCCAGTTGCCCAAACAAGATTTGACAACGATGAACCGGGACCTGGATGACCTTTGACACAGACATTGTGGGGGGGACTGATGTTCTGACTCAATGAAATGCACACTTGTTTTTTGACCCCCAGTGTGTCCGGAGCCGCCCCTGCACCTTTTTTCCGAGCACAGAAAAAGAATAGGCGTTGTTGCAATATATCACATTATAAAACAGTTGTTTTGAAATCTCACTGAGCATACCGTGGGCGAAAACACTTGCTAAATCAGGGTGGGGGGTCGCGGAGTACAGGCTTTGCAAATCTTTTGGATTGACAACTCAATGCACATTTTCACACGAACCCATTCGCACAGAGGCTACTATCACCAGCTGCCATCTTTTAGTAACACGTTCACACATTGACGCCAAAGGCACCCGACGCAAATTAGATATTCATTATATTGCTCAAGGATACCTTGACTCTGTCTTTTTTGACAGAGGAAGAGGAGGAGGAGTTGAACCTGCGAGATGGTCACACTGATTACCCAACAGCCATTTCATCATCCCAGCCACGCAGCTTTACATGAATTGCACTTTTTTTTCAGCTCCCGACACTTTTTACTTGGGGGTGAAAGAATTAATGAGATATCGGCCGATCTCGAACAGAGCCATGGCTGGCAGTGACACCGTCTGGGAGTCACAACAGAAAAGCGTAAGACGCTCACGAAGTCCGGCGCGAAGTGTTTCGTTTGATTGCAAGATAACGATACAAAACCAAAAAAGGGGGGAAAAAAGGATATTTTTGTGACCATGCAGTACAGATCAGGGCTTGTTTACGCTCCACCTTAAATCCCCATTTGAACACTTCCGTACTTTTTTTGGGGAGCTTGCAGATGCTTGGCTGAACCCAGCAATAAGACCAGCGATGGCAGAAGTTGTGCAGTTGTGCGGTATGCTCCAGAAAAAGAAACGGAGACGAAGAAGAAGACAGCATGGCGTCGAAAAAACCGGGGTTGAGACTTCTCCATTCGCAAGCCGCTGTGTATTCAATGGAACTGGGAAGTGACCTCTGAACTCGGCACTGTCCTCTTACCTGTTCACGCACACGATGTTATCCTTCCGCCGCCAGACCTTCAGGGCCAATAACACCTTTAAAACTAATGCTAACATCTTCGAATTATTACATCGACATGTGGCCCTGCTGACAATTAGCGCCACGAGGAACAGATGGAGTTGCATCTCATTTTGAAGGTAGCAGCCCCGAGCATCACTGAGATGTCAGGAGACTGACAAAGTCATTCCATTAAATATCGCGGGCGCCATCAATACCCACGGCGGTAATCCTTCTGTTTGTGCCGTTTTCAATCTGGCTCAGTGTGAAGGTTGACGGAACGATACCTCCGTCCCGACAATAATACACCCGAGTATGTTTGGGGGCGGATCTCATCTCTGAAAGGGACGGTGAACCGTAATGTACGGCTAAAACCCCGGTTTCCAAAAACTGAAATCTGGCGGCGTAATTCTGAGCCCTGAATCACCGATATGAGCGCAGATAAGACAGTTCAGCACACAAACCCGGGTTTTAACCGCAGTGGTCTGGATTATAACGGGGAGCATGTGAAAAGATAAGCATGGGCAACGGATTTATCCAGATGCACGATCAGGACGGCTCCTGGTGGAGCCCCCTAATCCCGCCAAATCCCAGTTAACTAGCCCAGGTGTTTAGGATTACCCCCCCGGCGCACGGGGATAGGGCGGCTTAATAAGGTTTACATAGCTTCCAATATCCAGCCTTATCACAAACCCCTCTGCAGGAGCCAGCTGATCCCGCCGAGGGGGCGGGGATTGACCCGCAACGTAAACTCTCGAACACAGCATATTGCCGACGTCCATCTTTTTGCCGCTGGCGGGGGGGGGTTGACGACGGCAGCGGAACGCTAAAGCTGCGAGGTAAACACCGCAAATGCTAATGAGGCTAGCTCCCCCCAGAGGTTACGATGACGGCAAAGCGGTCGTTCAGCGCGTGGAGCCATCACGCTGCCGTGAGACTAAACTCTGGTTTATTTATTTAACCCATTAATTCAACTTTTAAATATTTTTTCTTTTGGGGAGTTTGACTGATTGCGTACTGTCCGCGTTGCCAAAAATGCTCGATAAACACCCAGCGCCGCTTCCAGCGGCTTAACAGGAGACGTACGACCTGCCTGAGAAACATTTTTAGTGCAACACTGAAATCAGGAATTGCCTGATGCAGTTGCTCCCTGGCCAAGTTTCCAAAAGGCCATTTTGCAACGCAGGAACACCGCGGCCCTGCTTTTGATTTATATTATTGTTAATATAATCACAATGCTCTTTGGTTAACCGTCTTCCAGGGAACACAGCTGCCACAGAGGAGGGGTGCTTTTTCACTCAAAGAGGTTATTAAGTGCGTGAAATCCTCTCTTATCGGCAGCTCCCCGCCAAGTCTCGTCAGATTTGTGATGGGGGACTTCTCGGTCAGGGCGTTGCTTTTCCAATTACACCCAAATAAAACAACCTCTGCTGGCGCTCGGAGTCATCGGACCACTTTCTCTTTTTTTTTACCCAATGATATTTGGCGCCTGCTCTCGCAAGACCGACCGAACTGAGACGTTCTTTTGTGTGACTTTGCCGATTTCAATTTATGGATATGCAGCAGAGTCCAGTTATCTATAGAAAATGAGTGACGGTAAAGTTTATTGCGAATTATCAGAAATTGACATCATGATATCAGGGCTGTATCTTTGACATCGGCCAACACGTGCCACCTCTGACAAGGGGGAAATGAGATTGACATTATTTTCTACGTGGATTTGTTTTTATCCGTAAACCTGGCCGGTGCGACGCCTCTCTCCTCAGACCAAATAAAACAAAAGCTCGGCGGTGACCTTTGCCTTGAGTCAAGACTATACTTATCTTTCATTCTTATACTTGACCACGGTTATAATTCACATCGGCTTAAAAGTCGAGTCTGTGACATTTAAGAGAATAAACTGAAATGCTTAAGTGCAGAATCATCCCGCTGACATTTTCAATACAGATATGTCGCTTTGACTCCTTCCGGCACATCGAAAGCAACCAGCCTGCACACGTGGTGAGAGCATCTAAATCTGACATTATGCAGCTTCACCGGGTATTTCGCTCTTAAGGCCTTTAGCTTCTGCTAGCAG
The DNA here is from genome assembly GCA_901007705.1 of Fistularia tabacaria. Lineage (NCBI taxonomy): Eukaryota > Metazoa > Chordata > Actinopteri > Syngnathiformes > Fistulariidae > Fistularia > Fistularia tabacaria. The sequence continues at coordinate 13,784 of CAAKHD010013682.1, read as the reverse complement.
GAGGAGAAACCAACAACCAGCTAAAGCTCACGTAACTTTTGCTCTCCGGTCATTGGTCAGAGAGATAACAGCAATGTCAGCTCTACTTTTAAAGCAAACTTAGCCGCTTTTGGACAGACAAGTTTTCAGACTTGGCTCCAGGAAGTAGCCTCCTCCAGGGGAAACCTTTTCATTTTCCCACAGGCAGTGAGGGACCATGGTAGGGGTTTGCAACAAGCATCTGCGACGTACACCTTCAGCAAGGCACTCCAGAACAAACCGCCGAAGAAGAGGAAGAGAAAGACGACACGGACAACATGGAGGTGGAAGCTGCCACTGCGTTCAAGGATGAAGAACCATGGTCTATCACATGGCTCGAGGTATTTTTATCTTCTCCCTGCATTGCTTCGCCGTGAAAAGGACACAGCTAACTAGCTGTTTTGGCCAAAATGCATGCCCTAGGAACCAATCAGTGGCCTCTCGCTGCTTCTGTCCATTTTGTCGCAAGAAAACAAGCGTCAAGCAACCACGATAGCTTTTTAAAAACGGCGTTCCCCAAGAAGTATCTGGAAAAAGGCGTGGCTTAAGAGCGTCACCAAGCACCTTCATCACATCAGCTCCTATGGAACCATAAGAAGACCCTGCCTCGGAGCAGTTCTAGGAACTGGGGTCCATGGTCCCTGGTTCCTCGGCTGACTAAGACACGGCCTGGCTCCTGAAAATGTTCTCTGAACTGCACAAAGTTCCTGCAGTGCCAAAGGGGCTAATCATTATCATGGTCGTCATTGGGGAGGATTTCTGTGTATCCGTGGAGTCCACGCTAAGATGTGTTGACGTTTGTGGTTCCTTCTCCGGGGTTGGATATTCCTTTAATTTACCCACTGCCTGCAGCTTGTGATGTCTGGTAAACAACTAACACATCCACACACACCCTTTTTTTTTTTTTTTGTAACCAAACCAGAGCCTGCAAGTCTGAACTTTTGGAGTGCGCGCACATCAAAGATGGCGGCTTGAGCGAAAATGCGCAACGATGATCGCGCGTTGGCCGCCGCCCGTCATGCGGTGGAAATAAACATGTCACAATCGATACGTCCTCTCGACTCCAAACGCTGCGTTTCCCGGCCGAGAACGCCGCCGCTGCTTATCGACTCCTGCCCGAGATGAAAAAGATCGTGTCTTGTTTTTTTTCTTCTTAATTCGAGTGTCTTTCATTCTTTCGCGCTGAGGAATCGCATTTGCTGGGAAGACATCGGGCCAACATAGGGGATGGAGCCAACGCTCCGGGACAAGGATGGATAAACAAAGTCAAAACAAAAATACCAAAAGAGAAAAAAGGGATGTTGGGCAAAGCCCACATGTTTAAACAGTTTCCGCCAGGGAATGTATCATTTTGGATGGAGCTATAACTCTCCTCCCGTTGCTGCACTTTCGCATTTTTAAAGCCTCAAATAGCTCGAATCTGTGTTTAAACCCACTGACATTCTGGGAATTTTGAATACCATCCTTTTTTTGGACGAAGCTTCGCAATAACGAAGCACGATTTCTCCCCCCCCCCCCCGAAAACCGACTCACTTCATGGTCCATTGTATGCTCAATAAAACTTTAAACTTTGCCATGTGTTAAAACTCCCGAATCCCCCGGATGCATTATTGCGTCGCTCTCGACTCGGAGAAAAAGCAGGGTTTTTCCTCATCCTCTCAGGGGCGGCGGCCGAGGAATTGCCGGCGTCTTATTGTAATTCTACAAATGAAAAAAAAAAATTCTCTTTTTCAAAGCGCCAGATAAGAGATCCTTTACAAGCGATTACTAGGGAGAGCTACTCCGAAAAAGCCATTAGTCCGTTCGGGCTTTTCGTTTTATTACAAAGTCGTCCCACATGAAAGCCGGGGCTGCCGGCCGAGGGCCGCCGGCCGCTGAGGTGAGACCTTGTCAGAGGCGCTTTTCCCTTCACTGATTTATGAGACTGCCCCGGGATAAGCGGCGTATTTAACTGGGCCGACAAGAAGGGGGTGTTAGCGGGAATGAGACGGCGGAGGAAGAGCACGGGTGTGTGGGAGAAATTGTAGGGCCCGGAGGTGTGTAGTTCAAACACCGGGTAATGTTTACTTTGAGCGTTGAGACCCTCGCTGTTTGCTTTGCCCCGGAGCCCGACCCCCCTCCCGGCCCATCACCTTTCCTTCATGTACAGAAATAGAGCGACGGGGGAGCTGGGACACCCATAGGTGTACCTTTACTTACGCCGCCTGCAGCCAAGTCCAGAATTAAATAGTAAGTAGCAGTTAAAAATAAGGCCGCTCGCAGTGAAAGCGATACAGTATCAAGCTGTGCGGGCGTTCGGGACGTTTTCGCTGGGAGACACAAAACCTTCTTGTCCGGCGATGTTTTTCCCCCCTTCTCGCAGCGGCGGAGAAAAGGGTGCCGGGTTCAAGCCCATAACAAGGTGTTCTCGGGATCACGGTGTTTGTCATATCGCGTATAATTACAAAGGAACAAGTATTGTAATTATGCGTGGCGGTGCCACACTTACACTATACTTAGGGTTGCGGTCGCGCAGGATGGGGGTTAAGGTCAGGATAATTACTTTAGGTAGAGAGCGGCGCAGTCTGAATGGCTGCACTGTGCCGAACTCAGAGTAACAACTCTTATCTAGGCTCCGCGAGGTACAAAAAAAAAAAAAGCAATATGGACGTCGTTGAAAGCTTTAGAAGCATTTTTTGTACTTCTGGATCGAAAGCAGCAGATATGCGATGGAGTCGACAAGGCGTGGGCGGGATGTCGGCGACTGCGTTCACAACTTGTATCTTCTGAGCACAGGATTAGGAGATTGTTAACTCACACGAGGACGTCACGCGGACACTAAATAGGGGAAAACGTGGCAAACGGCAAGTTGCGGGCTGAGAATATGGATTGAGATACACGCTTTAGCCTTCTGATATCTAATATCTATCCTTCGCTGACAATGACTGTTCAGACATTTACGTGAGCAAACCTAATATTTGACGGTGAACAATAGAGCTGGAGTGTGCTAGCCATCTGCACACCTGAACTCCAAGACCCTGAGAAGCCGGGAAAGTTCATTCATCCAAATGCCAGGGTTTTGTCCCATCCACCGCGGAACAAGAAGCCGAGGTAACCAAGCGACTGGAGCGTCCGAGCTACCGAGGCGCCTGCCTGCTGCAGGCTGCTCACCCTCTCCCTGTTTACATCTGCGGCGCTACAGCCTTTCATCAGCTCCACCGGAGGAACACCTATGAAGGCGTCAGGGCTGATAATCGGCATCTGCGTGACGTGTCCCACACCTGGTTACGGTAAAGTTGCAATTATGTTCATTGATTATCCTGCGCTCGCTGTCATTGGGAAAGGATACCCGCCAGCCCTTCGCATAAAGAGACATACAACCAATCACTTGCACGTCTGGACAATGAAGGGTCTCCAAAGAAGCTCCTGCATGTGTTTGGACGGTGGAAGGAACCAAGAGGAACCCCACGCACATACGGGGGAGGGGGGCATGGAGACGCCACACAGAGGGCCCCTCTGTGGGAATCCAACCAGGGACCTCCTCACCGTGAGGCACAAGCGCTAACCACCGCGCCCATTTCTGTTTACAATTTCCTTTTGTCACCGTGTCATACTGGTGTAATTTGAGGCCCAAGCGGTGAGAAGAAGGAAGCGCCACGGCCGTGGAACTCCGCCAAGCTGTCGCTACATTATCACAGCACACTGTGAAAATGTCACAGATTTTTTAAGTTGTGCAGGCAAACGGAGTAGCTAACCCGCCCCACCCTCCATGTTTTTTTTTTTTTTGATGAAATGCAACATTAACACAAAATTTAGCATCTTGCCCCCCCCCCCCCCCCCCCCCCCCCCCCCCCCCCCCCCCCCCCCTCCCCCTCCCGATTAAGGGGC
>CAAKHD010013681.1:25074-47894 GCA_901007705.1 Fistularia tabacaria | reverse complement strand
GGTGGGTGTGTGTGTGTGTGTGTGTGTGTGTGTGTGTGTGTGTGTGTGTGTGTGTGTGTGTGTGTGCGTGTGTGTGTGTGTGTGTGTGTGTGTGTGTGTGTGCGTGCGTGCGTGCGTGCGTGTGTGTGTGTAGTCATGATTTATGTGTATGAAGCGGTGGTAACAAAAGTGTCTATTTGGCATGTTCATTACACATTATTTATCCACAAAAGAGCAAGAGGTTTGGAAGAGGGTTCCTGGAGGGATTCCATTTTTTGGTCAAGAGGGTTCAATTCAATTTCAATATGATATGAGGATGTGTGTGTTTGTTGTTGTGTCATTTTTAATTTCAGCCTGGGTTTAATTCTCACCACGTGGCATTAAACTCTTACAAAACTAATCTGATAATATTCATATAATTCATAATGTGCAGTCCATCACAGAGTCCAATTGGCTGGTCATTAGAGAACCCCCGTTTCCAGCTTCGAGACCACCATCTTTTACCAACAGTGCGGAGGAGATAATTTTGAGTTGCTAAAGACATATTGAAATTGTGTTATGCTTTAATTTCCATAATCCACAGATTTATCTCGCATTATGTTAAAGCTAGAGGACTTTTATCAACTCCTAAATTATGTTTTGAAAACAGTTTGCATACTGTCTATATATTGACATTTCAGTGGGAGAAACTCTCGTGTCACGGTGCCAATTGGATGAAGAGAACCGCAAATAGAGAGGAGAGGAGCGGATGAAGTAGCAGAAAACACTGAGTGGGAGAAAAGAAGGGAGAAATAAAGACAAGAATGGATGGAGAGAGGTCTGAACAGAGGCATGTTCCCTGACCACTGTAGGGAAGGGGGCGTAGGCCAGGTCTCCCATCAATTACAACCTTGACCCTCCTCTCTCCTTTCTCTCTCACACACTTTCTACTTCATTCAAGCATTCTCATCCTCCCGTGGTCCCTCTCCTCTGCTCCTATAAATCAATCTCTTCTCCTTGCCTTCCTCTTTCCCTCCCCCTAGCCTTCTCCCACTTTCTCCACCCGCTATTCCTATTTCTTGGGCTTGCTCTCTCCCAGCTGTCCTCTTCCTCCCTCGCCACTCCACTCCCTCCTTTCATCGTCTCAAGTGCAGTGGGAGTACAAAGGTCAGAGGTGGCAAGACAAGAGGGAGAGAAAGAAGCAGAGGTAACATGGGAGTGTGAAAATGAAAGAGTGAGTGTATTTAATCAAAGTGGCGCAGAGGCAGACAATATCACTTGTTTTTTTTAATTACTTTTTTTTCGACGGATGTGTTACTGATTAATGCTTGGGCAAAAAAAATGCAACGTTTTATCCTGTAGTCTCCATTTAATATCATGTGGTACAGGGGGTGTGTCAATGTGCACATTTGCATGGATGCATGCAAAGCAGAAGAAGCAAAGTAAATAGCAGCAAGATGAGAAGAAAGAAAAGAGGCATCGAAAAGTTTCGAAACTTTAATAAGATGACTAAAAAGAAAAAAAATTATATAGATGAAATGAAAATACATTAATGTGGCAGGAACACCCGGACTACAACATTTGCTGATATACTCTAAATTCAGTGTTACATGTAGCATTCATTATTGTAAAATTATCATATAATTAACATTATAAAATCCCTATTATTTCTTAATGCGCTGAGAAAAGAAGTCTGAACCGACTCCCAGCAGGTTATTTGTTTTTCTGTTGATGGTCCCTCTGAACTACATTTCCCACAGCTTATTGTGATGTTGTTTTTATTTGTCTCTCAAGCTAGAATTGAAAAGACTGACAGGTTTATAAAATACTTTTGCTTGTGCCCTACCACCTCAACACCTGACACTTTAATAAACTGCAGATTTTATATTAAATCAGTGCATTACCAAATGTTTTTGAGTGCCATAAAACACACAACAATGTGCAGGCATTCAAAGAAACATCCTGGTTAATATAGTCATGGTTAAATGTTTGAAAACTCTCTATTTATTTTAGTTTAAAAAGCTACATGTAACACAACTAACAGAGAAAGATAAAGAAGAGACCTTTTCCCTTACCCTCCCTCAGCATGCCCACGGTCAGACACTTCATGAAGCGGCAGGCCTGGCACGACTTGCGTCTCCTCTTGGTGATCTCGCACTCGTTGGTGGCTGGACAGCTGTACTCAATGTTGCCTGTGGCGAGACATGTTGGAGAAAAATAGAAGAAGTTTTGTTTTAAATAACAACCTTCCCACGGATTCAAAAGTCTAAACAGCAGGTCGTAGATGGACATGAGGGAAAACAGCTCACGTCACACATATAAACGAAATCAACAAGGAACTGAACCCGGAGTGTCGCCTTATGTCCTTCTCTTTTCTTTTTTTGTCGCCGGCAGTTGTTGGTAAAGTGACCAAAAAAAGAAGCAACAAACGAGCGCTATTTTCAAGCTGTTGATGATTAAAAATGACCAGGTCAACTTCCTAATTTCCATGGCCATCATGAGAGAACACCTGACACAGATAGGCAACATGCACAGGTGCCTAAAGCAACCTTGGGTTGCGTGACAAGGAGCAGTATACTAATAATCTGGTGCAGAGCTGAGGATAAGATTAATAGCAGATGTAAGTCTTTCAACTCCCAACCAGGACCAGCACACATACATGCAAAACCCGAGACATGGAAGAGGAAAACGCAAGTTTTAAACTGTGTTTGCACAAAATGTATATGCTGTTGTTTGTATTTATTTGTCCCTGTCGTCATCTTTGATATATTTTTTTGCTCAAATCCTTTCAGGTTTTTGTTTTTCCACAGTTTTTTTGCTCAACTTCCGCTTCCTCTAGAAGCAAAAGCATCGCGTGTTCTGTTCATGTGTACAATATTGAGGTCATAATACACAATACTAAGCAAAACGAACCGAAAAGCGAGACCAGAAAACACCCTCCTCCACTGGAGGACTCCCGTGTCCAACTGACTACTACTGTACCCCAGAGAACCACTGCATCTTCTGCTGAAAGAGACTAAACAGTGATTACTATTGACTGCTGCTGTAAAGAGGATGTTTTCTCATTACTGGGCTGATTAAGGGGGATAGTTAGCTTGGGAAAAGGCTAAATGCCCAAACTCTCCTTAATGGATAACAAGATGCTCATTAATTGGCCTTGTTAGTTAAAGTAAAGCCTAAATGTGCTAAATGCTGCAGAAACCCTTGCAGAGTCATGAACACTGCTAATAGGGCGAGTTGGCCATTGCATGGCTGATACAGGAGGAGTAGATTAATTCAGCAATTAGGATGGGCAGTTACTTAGCACTAAGGTTAGATGTGCTAATGACAAAGAATCTCTGCTGGTTAATGGATACTCAGTAATGCACTTTGTTAGTGTGAGGCTGCACAAGCTGCTGCCGCTGAATGCAAAGCTGCAGCATGGGGGCGCTTACAGAGCCAATACTTTGCATTCATCGAGCTCAACTGACACTGCTATGCTTGTGTGATTGCTTCAAAAATACTGGATACAATGTTTTGCACAAATTGTATTGAGATGAATGTATACTACGTTTGCAAAAGCAAAAACATCCTTCAGTGAATAGACGTAGTTAGATGTAGGAATCAGAAGAGAGGGGTGACATCGGAATGCTGCAACTCTGTGAGTGTATGGCTTTATTTCTGCTTTTACTTGTCTTTTTGCCCACTGGGGTGGGCTTAGAGCAGAATGGTTCTTGGAGGTTCAAATGTATAGCGTGTAAGTTTGTATATGTCTGTTGGTATGAGTGAAGATGTGTGAGAGGCCCCAAATCCCCTGCAATCTCCTTCGAGATGTGTGTGTCTGTCCACCTGCTGCATGACAATTTGACCACCGCTGTGCAGACTGTGTAATACGAACGTCTGTGTGTACCCTGCCATATTCATTGCCCCGTATCGGCCTTCCCTGACATTGCAGCTGTAACCTTTGTCATCGCAAAATGCCCATTTGGCCTCTTCTCTCGTTAGATGAGTATTTGCTTATTCGTTGTCATTGAGCTGAACAGCAGATGCTTCTCTGAGAGGACAGATCAGAAACATACTACCGTGCAGTGCAATGCATGCTTTGAATTGCAACCTTTATCCGTCATTGTTAACAATTTATGAAACGCTCCAGTTTTTATCTTGAAGTGTTTTTTAAGTTTCTTGAAATTAGAGTGAAACCGGAAGAACTGACCTCATGTAATTTCTAATGGTAGAATTCTTTTACACATTTAGCAAATCATAACACCTACTGAAGAATTCATGTCCCTTCACTCTGTGTCCTTACTACTTTCTTCATCTGATTTTTTGCGGGTCTAGTCCACCTCTTCCCATTTCACCATCTGATTCCTTGATTCCTCCCTCACCTACACTTTGCCCTCCTCCAAACTCCCCTTTATTTATCCCCCTTTCTCAATAAGGGAGTGATAGATGCAGGTTGTCAGGTGTTGCTGGACTGACGCCACAGAAACAGCAGCTGCCAGGGCCACTTCCTCCGCGCATAGACGCGCACACACACGCACAAGAACACACTCACACACACACACACACAATAACGCACACACACTATTCTTTCGAACATCAATGTGACCAGTCCGTCCTCCCCAATTCCTTCCCTTTCTCTCATTCCTTGTCTCAACTTATTCATCCAAATCCCCTCTCGTCTTTTCCCCCCTCCCCTTTTCTCCACCCCATATCCTTTCTGCTCCTATCCACTCCACTCCACTCTGCTCTCATGCTGTCCTCCCTGTCCAGCTGGAGGTGTTTTTTTGGTGATTACCTGTGGTTTTATTGGCTAATGGGTTGAAACATACCAATATGTCTGCTGCTGCCCATCTGAGGCTGGCCCGGCTTTCCAGCCAACACGAACACACACGGTAACACACTGCCATGCATAAACACAAGCATATGTGCACAGGAGTACACGTAGAGGTGCACTCATTTACATGGATGGACACAAGCCCACACACACAGACACTGGCTAATAGACACCCACTCAGTCTGCGGATGAGTTTGGCCTGTGAGGTAGCCAAAAATAATGTCATGACCCATTTGCTCCAGTAGAGCAAAGGCTGCACAGTCTGAATCTAAACAAATATTAAACATGGTACTGGTGATCAAGATTTGTTCATAAATTACGCGTTTTCCTCTCTAAATTCTATTTGCGTCGATTAAAGCTGTTTCATGTCCTGGTTTGTGTTAGGAGGCTACTGGGAGTTCTCATTAGATCCTCGAAATAAACATCAAGCAAATGTTGGACCGAGAATTTTGAAAACAATCGGGTGGCAATTTTCACCACAAAGACCTGTTATGTTTCGACTTCCTCCTCTTGGCCCTTTCATGACCATTTGGTTTTCTCATTTTTAAGAGTCTCCTATTTTTTTTTTGCGTATCAAAATGTTCTGTATCCACAGCGTTTGTTTCAATGTCAGAGTGACTGTATTGACGGTGACCTATAACTTCAGCCTTTCTGATCTGCAACAAATCTACAGCAAAAGAAGGAAGGATTACAAACACAGTGAAAATGAGGGGTTGAAAGAGAGGTTGAAAGAGCATTGCTCTAAATCTATTCAAGGTCACGCTCCAAAGAGAGTCTACCGTCGGTACGGCATCATATCTGTACATTGGCTGGGCTCTTGCATTTAATCTGTAACCCCAACCTCACCTGTGTAACCTCTAACAAGCACTCTAAATGAAATGAGACACATGGAATTGGTAAACAATTAGATAGTGCAACAATGACAGATGAATTAGGGGTTAAACCCATACACAGAGTGATTACAAGGTCACAAGTGTGACTCTGTACAAGTGTGTGCCTGTCCATGTGTGAAAGTGCTTCTCTGAGTTTGTGTCGGTATGTGTGTGCCTGTTTCTCCCTTTATCTCAGCGTGCGTGTGCTCCAATCTGTTTGTCAGGTTTGCGCAGTGTCCTGATCTCATCCCATAATAAACACATACAGGTCATCACTGGGTTGTGGTGACCATCTAGTGGATGTAAGACTTCCACCCCCTACATCTTTCGGTCTCTCTCTCTCACTCTCTCTCTCTCTCTCTCTCTCTCTCTCTCTCTTTCTCTCCCTCTCTGGGGCTTTACTGGGAAAGCTGCTTATCAGAGGAAAAAGAAAGCAGCGACAGATAGGTGGACGGATGGAAAGGCAGATAGATGAATCCTGTCTGATATGACTGACTGACTCAATGGATCAATGATGGCTGGCCGGTTGACTGACTGGTAGCTGTTTTTTTCTTCCCTGTGGCAGGCTGACTGACTCAAGTGCTGCCCTGACAGCTGATTGATGGGACCTATTAGTCATTACAAACTTGGACAAATCTTTAACAATGATTACTGAAATACAACATTTTCTCAGATTTATTATCTGCTGACTGACTTTACTAAGTAAGATTAACTTTTTTTTCCTCATTATGAAATCTTGTGATGGCCTGTGGTTTTATTCCCTGGGCATTTATGACTACCCCTACACAAGCACTTGCTAACAACGTACATTTGTACAACAATGTACACGTGACACATTCTTTCATTATGATAAACATAGGACTCTGGCTCATTTTGAAAGAATCCCACATGCGCTATCATGCTTCTCTCAATGCTTGCTTGTGCACCAAAGCAGCAGGTGGGGAAACAAAAAAAAAATAGTTGCAAAGGAATTATTAATCCCTCTTCCAGTAAATTCTTTTAATTTGTAATTTTAATGAGTTTTTGTACAAACTAGCAGCCAAGCAGCTGCCTCAAGTCAGCTTGCTCTGGAAAGAGAAATGTTAAAGAAATCCAAAAGCCTGATTCATAAGAGAATCATCATTCGTGTATAATTCTATGTACACTGAGTTTAATGACTCGTTTATAATGAATAAGAGGACAAATGGCTTTCGAATTGGCTTTTTGTAATAAAGACACTTTGAGTTTCCACGAGGATAGAATAATGATATAAGGATTGAGCGTTTAGAATTTAGTAAAATTTGAAATTGGAAGAGCCCAGCACAAATAAACTTCCTATGCTGCCTTGAGCTACGACAAGACCAGCGAAAGGATTACAGAGCCTAATTCCTGGTATTCCTCTCATCATGTGGATTATGGCTCGATCCTGTCCCTCCTCTACTCCTAAACTGAACTTCTGACCCCAAGACATGACCTGTGACCTCCCTATGACTCTATATTATCATCCAGACAACAGGCTTACAGCTAACACTCTTCGCGTGAGGCATTAAAAGCTAGATCCTGAAACACAAACACTACCTGGAAATTACACTTTGTCGTTCGGACAAAGAGGTCAAGGTTGGTGGAAAGCAAGGGGTGTCTCTCGTTGGTGCGTGCATAACCGTAACTAAATGCAAGAGACACAGTTACAGTAAGAAAATACGGCTGAAACAGAAAAAGGCGCTTCAGTATTGAAAAGTAGTGCCATTTACGGTGACCATTAAATTCAATATAAAGAAAAATCCATATCCACCTTTAACTCCCAACAATTCTTTCAGCCAGCCCAGTAAATCTATCCTTTTTGTGTGTGTGGGTGTGTGTGTATGTGTGTGTGTGTGTGTGTGTGGGGGGGGGGTGCTTATGAGTTTTATGGCGCTATACAGACTTGTGATAAGGAAAAAAATCTGAACAGCCTTATGTGCCTTGGCATATATTCCACAAGTCCTTCAACTGGATAAAGACCTTGTGGCTGTGAGAGCAATGATTTACATTGTTTGCACATTCATCAAACCTTTTTCGAGACTCCTCTATTCCGACCAAGTGCATCAGACTTTGTAGTCTCAATTTATCTTGTCGCCCTAAATATTACGGTAGCAAAGAATGCATACATCAAGCTGAATTAAATCCATTTAAATCTGTCTTCCATTTTTAGAAAACTTTCAGCTTAGTTGACACTGTGAACTGGAGTTTGTGTTTTGTGGAAAAAACAAAACAAAACACTAGAGTAAGACAAAGGCCAGTGATGAAACTGTCACAGAGGGTCAAATTACAATTTAGGGAGAAAATGCAAATTGTATATTTTTTTTCTTAATAGTCTACATCTTATATTCTCACCCAACATGGGTCCGGAGGCAAAAAGGCAAACTAAATAAAGGGTCTGTGACAAAACATACCAAAACATATTAAGAAAGTATAGAGGAACAGATGTGAATGTGAACTTCACCGACATGAACAAACACAGACAGAAAAGTGCAGATCTGCAAGAGATTATGACAGTTAAATTCAAATATTCAGCCAACCTTGGATGGTGCGTTTGAAGAAGGCTTTGCAGGCCTCACAGGATGCCACCCCGTAGTGGTACCCTGACGCAATGTCTCCGCAGACAAGACAGAGCCTCTTGGGCATTGAATTCAACATGTACTCGCACTTAATCTGTGAATCTTCCCCAATTGTTGATGAACAGTCCTCATAGCGCTTTGATCCGGGGCCACCAGTTGGACCCAGGGGCCCCGCGTTGGAGCCGTAGAGGCTCGGGGAGTCTAAGCCATTGGGGTGACCGTTCATCGTGGATGAGTAGGAGCCTGATGCGTCGCTGGAGCCACCGGGGGAGTGATGGTTTAGACTGTCAGTCAAGGAAGCAGGACTAGACGGTTCAGTCTTTATGTAAGAGGACGGACAGTTGGACTCAAGGTGGCGCTCCTTACTGGACATTCTGCAGAGAAGCCTGAGGAGGGGAGAGAGAAAGACATATGAGGAGATTCATAGAGAAAGGAAAAACAAAAACCAAAAGGTGGGTCCGTGATAATCGCAGAAATCGTACATGAGAAGGATAAAGTTATCCCAAAGTTGACGTTCAGCATTTTTCATTCCAATGCGTTGGTGGTTTTCATTCGGTTTAACCCCAAAGAGATTAATTATTACGCCGATCATTCGTCCTGATGTTTGTCGTTTTCCCTCATGTCACCTGATGATGGATACCTGTATTTTCATAGCCCGGCACTTCCTCTTAAGGCACGTGTACACACAATCCATCAAATCATCTGATATGTTTTTGTATTGTATCGTTATCGTTGTTGTTTTTTTTAAGAGCAATGCTAGCGAGAGGCGACGGGTGTAGATTACAACAAAAGAAAAGAAAAGAGGACATGCACGCAGGATTGTGTTCCAGTTGGGGATCCCTGTGTAAAGGAGAGTCGCAGAGAGGTATCCGTAGTACCACACAGTAACACAATCACATGCACGGTCATCCGTCACGCTCCAGTCAATAGCAGCTTGTTCTACATGAAGGTAATCAGTAAGCAGCCTCTTTGCTGCTCAATCATCCCAAAGACAGGCTCACACATAATCCTCACACACACACACATCCGCACACGTAGAACCGCACACCCGTACATGCAAAACAGCACATATTCGGTTCAAGTAGGGTGGAGGACCTTCGATACAAAGCGGTCTTATAAAACCCACAATGTATCAGTCTGCTACAGCTTTCCTTTTCTCTTTTGTCCCTCTCCGGTACTTTCAAATTCCAGCCTCTTCCTTCCCTGCCTTTCCTCTTTCACCACTCCACCTTTCCTTATTCCTCTCTCTCAGGAGGCCGGCAACTGTCTTGTTAATGGCAGTTGTAATTAACAGCTATCTTCTTGCTGTCTATATCTCTCGGTCCCTCCTTTTGTCTACCTTACTATCTATCTGCCTGTCTCCCTATCACTTCCTATTCAGCGCCATCTATCTCTTCCCACTCTTTCTTTCCCCTCGTCTTTGCGTGACCACTTTCTCTCTCCCTCGAACCCTGCCCTTCCACTCTCTCTCTTTTCATTGTTAAAGGCAGAAAGCACAAAAGGGGTTTTTAATTAAGGCAGGATGCTACTAAACGAGGGGCTTCTAAAGTCCAGTCGGCCTGTAAAAGATCGCTGTCCTACAGGGACCCATAAAACACAGGCAGCGCTTTGACGAAGAATGGAGAGCTGGTTGGGGGAGGGAAGGGTGAGAAGGCATTGGGACGGACAGAAACGGGGGAAAACAGGTAGACGGATCAACGGAAAGCCAAAACAGGAGACTGAAAGGACCACGAGATGGGAAGCGATGGGTCGCATGTGTCAAAATGCAATGTCAAAAATGAGAAACAGCAGGTTTGCATCTGGTTCTCAAGGTAGGAAATGTATGGCGTGAAACAAGAAAAGGAATCGCTCTTCCGATCTTCCATCACAGGCGCTCATAAAGTAAAAAAAAAAATTAAAAAAAAAAAAAAAAAATCCTCACTTCACTTCTTCTTTCCATCCCCTCCCTGAAAGGATTTCTGATTCAGTGACTCCATTAAGTGCGGTTTGCTCGTATTCACTGGTATCTATAAATCCATTAATCTGATGCTAAGGTAGGTCTTAAGCTGATAATGAAACAGACAGGAAGACTCGGATGCAAATAAAGGAAGAGGGAAGAAGGTGGAAAGGAATAAACGCAGAGATTGATGGCAGGGCACATTCAACCATGTCTCGAAAGGTGGAGACATTGAAGAGGAGCCAGCCGTATGATTTTTACATAACAAATGAGTTTAATCACCAAGTTAGGCCGTATTTGTTACACCCAATAAAACTTAAAAAAACAAAATTTGCTGAACAAATTCAACATTTAATGTTCTATCATTCACAATCCAGGGAAACCAATCCAGAAATACATGATTGTCACCCAAAGCCGGCGACTGAAATTTAGCCATCTGATTTGCGTTGACGATGTGGCGACAATGATACAAACTCCCCCGAATTGTTCCCCTCTTGACATCAGACTCGCCGCGTCCCATCAAACCAGAGTTTGTGTGAAAAAAAACAACATTTTTCTTCCCCTTTTACCCCCCCCACCTTTTTCTCTATGCTCCCTCCCTCTCTCTCTCACCCTCTCTCTCTCACCCTCTCTCTCTCTCTCTCTCTCTCTCTCTCTCTCTCTCCCCCCCCCCTCTCGCTGCTTATAAATGAAAAATAATGGCAGGAGAAGGGGGAGGAATAAAAAGAATAAGAGGAAGACATGCGTGCAGAGAAGAGGAGTGGAGGAAAGAAGATTAAGAAATCAGTCAGTGCGCTGTGCCGAGTGAGAGGTTGAATGCATTTATGTATGTATGTTATCAGTATAATTATGGCGCTATGTAGCGATGGCTCAGTGCTGAAAGAGCAGTCTTATTGTGCCCGTCTGCTCTTTAGATGAGTGCGAAGAGAAAAGGAAAGGGTTTGCTCTCATCAATTCTGTATGTTTTTGAGTGTTTCAAAAGATTTATTTGAGGGGGGTGGGGGTGGGGGGCTTCAGCTGTGCATTATGAGATGATTACCGTGGGACACAAAGAAAAGCAGTAATCAGATTTGAGTATTTAGTTGTTCTTTATTGTTGAAAAAAAAAAAAAGGATTTGAATTTAATTTTCGTCCTGCCATTTTTAGGGTCTTAAAATAATTAGAATACGAAATAAATAGGATTTTTCTCCTGTTAACAGATTAGACTAGACAGTATTGAAATTTAAATGCAATTTCTTAATAGTTCAAAAGGCAAGTAAAGATTATTAATGTCGCATCATCCAACAAATCCTGTTGCACTGCCAGACTGATGTCTCTCCAAATGTCTTCCTCCCTTTAATTTTCTTAATAAAATCTACAAATCTTTGACAACAAGGCCAGACAGTTGACAGAACTTTATATGTCAGTATTTTTGCCTGAAACCTCCACTCAGTTCAAAAGAATGACAGCAGCCCGAGTGAAACTGAATAATCTGAATAAAAGGTGAGCAAAAGAATGACCCAAATGCAAATATTTAACATTTTATTTTTCAGTTGTTTCGTTTACAGGATAAATCATATCAAGGAATAGATGAGAAACTCTGTTTGTTTTTTTTTAGTTGTATTCATTTTCTCTGTGTCAAGTAAATCATGAGTATATCAGATTTTCTAGCATTGTGAATTGATGGTATTTGTTAGAATCCTAAATGGCGTATATATTGTATAAAGTCATGGCTGGTTTTTGAGGTCCTGGTTTGGCTGTCAAGTAGAAGTTGTTGTTTTGTTTTTTTTTATTCATTAGTCAATGAACAAGTTAAACAAATATGTCTGAGTAAAACTTAAAGAAGAAATACTTCCGAAAGTTTCTGATTGGTTAAGTATTCCATACCAGAGGCGAGGCACCATCTCCGGCAGACTCCTGTAGCAGGTGCAACGGACGCAGTTTAGCTTTGAGAACAAGACTTAGATAGAGATTTAGTGGACCCCATTTTTCATTTGTCCATAGCTAATCAAAACCTGGGGGATGGGGGGGACTGCACTGCAATGGACAGTCTTTTTTTAAGAATGAAAAACTTTCGGTTTAACGTGCAGTTCTGCTGACTTTTTTCAGCGGAGTATATTGTTTTCCAGTCATTTGGAGAAAAGAGTCGCGTAGCTCCTCTCTACAGCAGTAGAATGACATTGACCCCATCGGTCCTCCGGCTTTTTCCTTTTTTGACAATCAGTCATCAAAATATGGCCTTTGCTTACTTAATACGATATTTTGATAATTATTTACACAAATCTTTGTTTTTGAAAGAACATGGAAAAGTTGCTATGTTGGGAAACACATACAGTGACACACGCACATACCGGAAACAGAAAAGATTACGTCTTCCTTTGTCTCCATTTTCACCCCAGTCACTGCCATTTCCCATCGTCCCCCGATTGCTATTTGGTCTTTTGATTCCTCTCGTCTTCCAGGAAAGTCGAAAAAGGCAGATCAAAATGTTGATCCGAGGGAGTAAACGAGAGAATAGAAGGAACATTAAAGAAATACAGAAAGGAAGAAAAAGGATGGTTGAGAGGAGCTTTTGCTTTGTGTTTTCAGGGAAGGTGGGCCACTTTCCTGTGACAAGCTGTCATTAGAGCGGTGGGCTGATGCAGCGCCCTGACAACTGGCGGGGACAAACATGCAATCATCGTATTAGAGAAACTACTCTGCCTCACTCGGTCTCTGCTGTTGATTTCTGCTCCTTCAGACAATGTTCGCACTTGCTCTCTTTTATTATATACAATCTTTGGACTGCTGTCTCGCTAGATGGCGGCCATAAACACAACCAGTTCCGCAAACAAGTCTAAACTGTTTTTCACCGAGCCGGCCGACCGCACGTGCACACGCACGCACGCGCGCACACCGACTAACCGCGCCCTTAAAATGAGTTTCAACAAGCAGTTTCTTTACAGAAACCTCCATCTTTTCTCTATGAAATCTGTGATTATGAAAAGTTCCTATTTTTCCAGATTAAACAAAACAAAGAAGAGAATGTGCCATTTATATTATTTTTGTGGAGACCAGAAAGTAGTTTTGTTTTATTGGAATCTAAGAAATAAACTTTGCTCAAAATGAATTTTGCCACAACTCAACAAAGCCTTGGAAAAGAGTGAAAACAGGAAAGAAAAGAGAAGAGGTAGCATTAGAGACAGATGAGGAAGAAGTGCTGACAATGTTGCCACCGCAGGTTGGCTAATACCTTTCCATCACACCAAGCATTGTGCTCCTGATGCTGATAAGAACACACAGTCCAATAAGAAAAAAAAAAAAAAGAAACCCTCACACAATTCTATCAGGATGATACTGGCGATGCTTTCAGAGGAAAAAATGAAGAAGGATGGGAAATACATTGAATTACATTTCCATAGTCAAATGAATAGAATGATTTCATCAATAGTCTGAATTGCTTTTCTGGCCCTCACACTGACTGTTGTTTTTGTTTCTTTGCTCTCTTTTGTACATCTCTGTTTTTCCTCTTTTTCAACATCTTCCTATCTGTGGAGGGCTGCTGAGCTTCTTGTCAGTTGGATAGTTGAATACAGGTGTTGGTGTGTTTGTTCACGAGACGACGCGGAAATTTGAATTGCACACAGAGCGCCCTGCTCGCTATGAAAGAATTTAAGCTGGGCCAAAGCATACCTGGGGCAGGTAAAGGTGTAAACCCTCGGACAAATGCGCGTGAATCTGCGTTTTGGCGTGCGCGTGACAGGTGTGTGATTCACTTAGTGGCAGAAAAATTGAGTGCCTAAGACAAAAAAAAAAAAAAAAAACATAATCTGTTTTTTCAGCGCTGGTGTATTTGTGCAAGTGAGTTTAGCTCCCCAGACTCACAGTGTGTAGATGATTATAGTTGTTACCAGGGACAAAAATGAATAGAAAAAAGAAAAACCTCCAACAGTGATAGTCAATCCAAACCACTCTCCCTCCTACTGGGCTCTCTATCTCGCTTTCCTGTCCTCTTTGGGTCTCGATTTCTGTTTTCTCCCTCATTGTTTCTATTTCTCACACGCAAATGCAGTCTTACCATTGCTTCCCCTTCTTTCTCATACATCTCCACCCTCACCACACACCTTACACCCCCACAAATATATACACTCGCACAACCACTGACACACACGCACACACCGGGGAGCAGATCAATTGTTACAGTGTTAGTCGCGCAGGAAACCTGTAATTCACTTCATTGGCTGCGGAATAAACCCCTGATTACATACAATCAATGTGATAATGGCTAAAACACATTCTGCCCAATGGGATGTCGGGCTTAAAGACCAGGAGAAGAGAGAAAATGTGAACTTAAGTGTGTGTGCGTGTGTATGAATGAGAAAGAAAGAGGGGTTTGATGCCACACAAACATACCTTTGATACCAATTTCTAAATAAATTCTGATTTACGGTGTCCTCTCGTGGGACTGAAGAAGTTATGATGCTTCCTGATTTTTATAAAGTGTATTTACACACAGCCTGGAGATGTAAATGGATGAACAGTGGGAGACGGCACACACAGGCTAAACTCAGCCAAACCCTATTGATTAGGGAATAATATGCTTTCCAATGTGCAGACTGGAATCTAAGGAATATCATGTGGAGCCCTGAAATAGCAAAGTATTTTTCAGTCATCACACAGAGCAGGTGTCCATCCTTTTCTTTTCCTTTCTTTACCTAATTTAAAATAAGGTTTGAGAGGGGGAGAATTTAATTTCTGCTCAGGGAGCCGATGAGGTGTAAAGGATGATTCAGGTTGGAGAGTCTGTAGTCATTGAGGTGAAAAGATATGAAGAGGATGAGCTTGTTTGGGACAAAAATGCAAGGCAATGAACTGCGAATCCTATATATTTCTGTGTGTGTGTGTGTGTGTGTGTGTGTGTGTGTGTGTGTGTGTGTATGTGTATGTCAGATGAGAATCTTGATGATTTAGGTCATTTTCCTGCAAAGCAGTAGCTGATAAGTGTGTTGCTGTCAGGCACTATCGTTGTCACAATGTCTCTCCCTCTCCGTACCTCTTTCTTTGTCTCTCTCTCCCTATGCCCCCTTCTCCCTCTGTCTCTTTTATCTGCTGTGTGTCACTGTGTCCGTAAAGGCAGTTGTCTCCTGTAAGAACGGTGCTTCAAAACTCTAGAGCAGCTCAACTCACTACAGTGCGCTGCAGGTGACGTGTGAAGTTCTGACAACTAACTGATAGCTACAATAAAACATAATATATGTATGCGTGTGTGTGTTTATTTTTTTTCTTCATATATATATATATATATATATATATATCAAACCAACTAATAAATAGAAAAATAGTCTGGCTGACTAAATTGCATGCAGTGTACTTGCTATGACCTCCAGCCTTTTAGTGGAGAGGCTAAAGAGTGGAAATCAATTAAATTAGCGATTGCATCCTGGTATTATTCGCACCTTTTGAAGAGTATCTTTTGTACAGATGCTTGCTTTTAAAATCATACATTTTTTTGAAAGGAACTGACAAATTGTTTTTTTTTTTTCATGTGATCCATCCAAAGCTCATTGCCCATATTAGTCAAAAAATATTATTTCACAACAGGAAGTAAATCATAGGCTGTTTCTTTTATAAAAGAAAGGTCATTGATCAAGGTGAGTGTGCATCCCTTATATTTGTGTGCGCTTACTTGGATTAGCTGTGGTATCACCGAGCATTAGAAGCACAAAAGCCCTTCCAAGCACTTACAGACACTTGCTGTTGCCAAACATGCATTCACAGTATATTCTCACACTCAAAAACATATATGCTCAAAACATTCGTCCACAGACTGGAGCATTTTCGTACACTCAAATCTGTAGCCCTCACACTCACTCCCACCGAGACTGAGACCCGGACAAACTGCCGTAACAAATGAAATTGAACTGAAGCGCAATAAAAAAATAAATAAAAAAAACAAAAAAATATCCTGGTCGGATTAAAAACACATTTTATTAAGCAGATGGTGAAAGAGGATTTCCACTCTAGTAAATATGACAGGGCTTTCAAATGTGACAAGGGAGGGAGGCAGAGAATGAAGGTGGAGGATGAGGAACAGACAAGGAAGGAATGGGAAAGGGGACAGAGGCACTGAGAAAGAGGAGAGGCAGAAAACGGAGTGGGCGAGGGTGTGCGCCGTAAAACTGTGTTTCATATGGGTAAGTGGAAGAGGGGGATAAATAGAATTGTAGGGGAGGAGCAGAGAGAAGGGGAGACGCAAGTAAGCAGAGCGTCAAAGCTGCATTCTTTAAGCAGATCAGATTTGAGGAAATTGGGCTGTCACTACAGGATTGAGATGATTTACACCTATCCATCACAGAGAGCCGGAGGAGCGAGTGGGCGTGTGTACAATAATGCACTCCATTGGCAAAATTTGAGAAAATCCCTCCTAACCAGCTTCACTTCACCGCTTGCTTATAAATGACATTCAATATCCTCTTAAGCGTGACTAAAACCAACCCTTTCTTTGGTCGCTGCTTACAAATTCACTTTAAGACTCCACGTTCGAAACGCCCGATGAATAAAAGCGCACGTCCCAGAATGCATTTGATCGTGGTGTGTTTCGTTTAATTGATCTGTTAGATCAGCAGACGCTGCTGCCACTCCTTCTTTCTTCCCCTCTGCCTGATTTTCCTCCTCTCACCCCGTGCCCTCCTTCCTCCCCTCCTTCCTCCTCCTCCTCCTACTTCTGGCTGATGCACCTTACAACCTCGTGTCTGGACCATCTGTTAAGGAATCTAATTCACATCCAGTCATAATCAGGTTTGCTGGAGTGCCCACTGCCTGGCCTGTCTCCGACTCTGTCTGCGCCGAAGTTTTGTCTCAAAACATTTCAATGCTAAAATGCATTTATAACTACCAATGTAACATTGCGGGGGACCCAAGAGACTCAACACTGTTTTTCTATGTACACGACTGTTGGTGTGTGTTTGTTTGTTTTCGAGTGTGGGGATGTATTTCGTGCACATGCACTTGTGTGTGTGTGTGTATGTGTGTATTTGAGAGTGTGCGTCTGCGGCTAAGAATAAGGCAAGTGGAGGTGAAGGGGGTGGGAGTTAATGAGAGGTGAGTGTCTGAAAGTCTCTCTCTTTCTCCCTCTCGCTCTCTCTGCTTCAGCAGTAATCCTCTTCTATAAATCTGCAATCCAATCAGCGTTGTCCACACACACACACACACACACACACACACACACACACACACACACACACACACACACACACACACACAGAGCTGTTGGGAGGCCCATCTGTGTGTTAAGGCAATCTGCTTTATCATTATGATTACATTGGGCTCAGTTTACAGCAATGTGTGTGTGTGTGAGTGCGCGTGTGCTTGGACGCACACACGTACACACGCACTTGCATGTCTGTGAATGTTCCAGCATTCACTGGCTTGCTGACATTAATCACATTCCCATGGTTTGATGGCCTAAATAAAATTGAGAATGATATTGTCGCTGTCCAGTGAAAATTGTAGGTCTTCAACACAAATCAAGAATTTCATTTGATTTTTGAAAAAAAAAAGACTTCCCGTTAAAAGTAAATAAATGAGCATGTGTTGGCTTTGATGAACATAATGGAAGGAGTTTCGATTAAAAATGTATGACTTCAAACTTTAAAATAGGGTTTTTGGGTAAGAAATAAATAAGACTTTCCATGATTTTTAGTTTTTGTCACATAATTGGCAAGAAGAAGAGATTCGAGGTTGTACTTTTTGCCTTTTTAAGAGTTTTGTCATGTCAGCAGATGTGTACAAGAGTGTGCGCGTATGGCGGGACTAAATCCCATCAACGCAGCCAGAGGTCAGATATACTGGTAGGAGTGTTCTTGGGATCTCGTACTGATCTATTCCTTTTCCTTTATTTTAACAAAATGAACGGAAGTGTGCATGACAGAGTGAAAAGGTGCGTTGGAGTTTAGTGACTGATTTTTAATTTTGAATTTTTAACTTTTCAAGTTACATACTTGGAGAACAGAGCTATTGTTATACATCAATGTATATATTTGCTATCTCTGTGTTCTTTCCGAAACTCGTTTGAACCTTAAATGCTTAATTGCCATCAAGATTTTATTGTGTATCAACTTGATCCAAATCACGAGCCAATGGAGAGGGAACAATTTTCCCGACTTGAGCGCCATGTGTGTGTGTGTGTGTGTGTGTGTGTGTGTGTGTGTGTGTGTGTGTGTGTGTGTGTGTGTTTGTGTGTGTCTTCAGGATGAGGAGGAGGCCAGCCTGGTGGACATCGTGGTCGACGAGCCGGTTGAAGAGGTCAGTCCCGACGCTGGTTGATACGTGGAACCTTGGTTTCACTGCTTAAATCCGAGTGACTATGTTGTTCCGAGCTTAGTTGCTAACTAGCATGAGTCGGTAGATTATGTAACTCGTCAAAACAGCCGCTCAATGTATCGCTAAATGCAGAAAGACATTGACCATGGACTCCAACAATTGCCGTCACCTATTTTTTTTTTCCACGCTAACCCCCAATCAGCTATCCGCTAACTAGCCTTGCTAGCAATAATTTCCCTCTCCTCTGTCCACATGATCGTTTATAATATCAGACGCCACTAATTGTGGGGCAAATGAGATAACGCCCCAAAAATCGTCCGCCATCACTGAAGAGGACGAGCACTTCCGTGTTGTCGTGGAAAACGAGGCGATTTTGCCGGATTTAGTCCGGCGGCGTACGAAGGAAAGTTCTGCAGAATCGGGGGCCGTGAGCACCGCAAACCCGCCGCTTCCGCAGTGTCCGCCCGCTCCTCGGGGCTCAGTCCGTTCGCGAACACGATGTTCCTTCCTACAGCCGAGGGAAGGAACGGGAGGTGGCGGTGAGGGTTCTGCGGTCTCATCGGGATGGTTTCAGATTGCAGGAGCTGAGCAGCCCGCATCCGGAACGCCGCCGCGATCTCGGCCCCGCCCGCCCCGGTCGTCCTTCCAGGGGGTGGCGGTAACAAACATCCCATAAAGCTTTTTATTAACACAAACATCAACCAAATATCATCCCGGTACAGAAAAATGTGAAGGTTTTTTTCTATCATTTCCTCCTCCAGGGGTCCGGCGGGACCCGGGATCCCACAGCTGGTTTAAATTTAGCGGTGGGCCGAGCCCGTCGGCCCGGCCAGGGAGCCATTACGTTCCTCATGTCCTCGCCACATGTGGATGCAGCTGCTTGTTATTGTTGGCTATTATGGTCTGGCTGCTCCCAGACTCCCGTTCGGCCAGCAGGGAGGACCCCGGGGTAGTTAAGCGGTTGCTGGTCTAAGTGGACGTGGGGCAGAAATAGACCCTAACTAAAAAAAAATCTCAAAACCGACATGAACCCCTTCCTGAGTTTCTCCCATCCGCCGTCGAACTGACCTGTGACCCCCTCTCTCGTTGCCCAGGAGACCGAGGTGGGGGCCAACCCCGTGCAGGTCGAGATCGGGGACTTCGACGAGGCCATCGAGGTCGTCGAGGACGTCACTGCCGAGAGTAAGTAAGCCCCTTGTTGAGGAACTCTTACGTGCCCATTTACTCTGTAAATTGTGTACTTTCATATATTTCGACTACATGAAATACTGCCAACTATACTGGAATCATCTCGCCCCAAACGAGATTCTTTTCCGACGCCCACGTAGCAAATCCCATTTTGAACAACACAAGTACTACTTGTTTAAACAAGTACTTCATCCTCCACTGGAAAGGTGAACTTCAAATTGTTCCGGTTTGCGTGAAATTACTGCAGTTTTCCAAGTCGCCCTGACTTTGCTACAAGTACCTTGGATCAAGGTGACATTTACCGGGATGAAATGTAGTACCCGGAAGGCTCCAGCTGGTCTCGGTATGCTTTTTCCGTGTTTCCCGTGTACCCTGTCTGATTACTTCCCAGTCTAGACGTTTTATTGGCCGACAACGGCGAGTCTTTCCACAGTGTAACTGTCAGCGCTAATTCCTCGCAGAGAACCCACGTGTTCGTCTGTGTTTGTTTTTTTTTCCCCAACTTTCCAACTTCCGACTTTTGATTTTAATTCAAAAGTCCTCTGAAGAGGCTGCTCAGATGCAACCTCCTGAGAAATCCCCAGAAAGAGATCAGTGGCTCCAGCCTCAGGACCTTCTGAGAGAGATACTAAACTGTAAATGATGAAGTGTACAAGGAGGCCTTGGACTGGGTCAATCACAAGTTGATGGAGTTCACGAGGAGCATACCAGACTCAAAGCTGCCATCCAACTCGACACAGGAGCGTCTTCTGAGAGCGAGAGGGTTTTCCGCCAAGGGTGCGGGCTGTCGCCGCGTCTCCTGAATCCATACGGCAAGAACATCTCAGAAACCTCAGGAATTTCTAAGGCATCAACATCGGTGGCATCCGTATCAACAACTCGCGGTATGCTAATAACAAGGGAGACCTGTGCAGTAGCCCCTTTAGCACCGTGGGAACTTTATGCGGGTACAAGTACCTTTTCAGGACCTTTGAGCATCGGGACATCATATAAGCCTGAGTCCATGGACCTCGCATTTGAGCCCCTACTCCGAGGCGTTGTCTTTTTACATTTCCACAGGAATCCATTTGACCTGGGTGGTTGCTGATTGGTAGGATTCGTAAGCCACGCCCAATTCCAAATATTCCTCGCAGATTGCGTTGGGCCATTTTAAATTTGTGCTCACCGGTCAGCGGTTTTCTTGCAACAAAATGGACAGAAGCAGCAAGCAACGAAGAGGTCCAAGCTCTTCTGGCCTGCTGCACCACTGAGGGGTTTCCAGAGCCTCGCACAATTTGGGCAAAAATAAGTACGGTGTTAGCTAACCCTATCCGTTTTATCTTCCTCTTCCTGTTGGTGGTTTGTTTTTGAGAGTGGCGTCACTCCGGTCCCTGCCAAGGCCACCGGAAAGAACACAAGGCAAAGATTAGGACTTGATGGACAAGTGGAAGCTCAGCGAGAAAGACCAAGAAGAATGCGGGCCAATAAAATCAGTCGATGGGCCGACCCAAGCCATGACAAGTCTTTAACAACGACGGATCGCCAATTCGACAGGGATGGAACCACGATAGATACAAATATTAATTCAAAAACAAAGAGTTCTTTGTTTTGTTTTTTTGTTTTTTATTGAAACCACAAATCGCCCGACCGCGTGCGATTCCTCCTCGCCTCGCCTCCCCGGTTCGTGCCGCTCAAAGCGCCGCCACCCGCGAGCTGGCAAACGGAGCGACCATAATGACAGGGCGCCGCCTCCAGGAGGAGATGACGGCTATAATTAAACCCCGCAGGGTTTTAAGTGAGAGAGCGCAAACCTCAGGCAGCATCTGGGAAAACAGCCCGCTGGGATGCGGCGTACAGAAACGGGCGAAACAGAACAGGACGTTCTGGGGAGGCATTAGCATGAAAGCAGCAGGAACTACACCGGCAATAGAAGAACTAATCATGATAAGCTAAGCTATAAACAAGGAGGAGAGGATGCATAACAGGAGGTCGACGGAAAACTAGGTCATAAAGGCAGAAAATAAATCGATTTAAATTTTTTATTTTCAGCCAATTTGATCTGTGAAGATGAAAAGAGGGCGCAAAATCGGTGGTTGTCCGCTTTTTCAAGATTTTTCGGCAGCTGGAACCAACGTTTTCTTGTTTGTTCTCCTGGTGCTCGAGTCCATAGCTGGAAACAAGAGCGAAGCTTCCGCCTCCCGCTGGATTCTGACCAATGGGATCGCTCCAACGAGATAAATGCCCAACAGTGGTCCTGAAAGGAGTGCGGCCAAAATTTATTTTGGATCTTCCGACAGTTTCCCTGGTTTGCTTCCCCTTTGAGGATAAATTGGTTGGACTATGATTGACGGATCAGCAATCTGTCCGTCAAAAGATCCGTTGGCTTGGTTCAAGCTCCTCTTCTAGGTGGACAAATGACGTTTGGACGTTGTTCCAAGGTTGTTTGGAAGTCGCTCACAAACCAAAACCCAACATCTGCCGTTGACGTCCCCGTATGAGGACGCTGTCTTCCGGCATCATTCATCAGCAGGGAAGATACATCCGTCCGACATGTTACCAACGCTGAGTCGAAAGGACAGGAGGGACATGAGCTCGCTAAGGAAATTAGCTGGACGATGTAGCAATTTAAAACCAGCTCCACTGTCAAGTGGAGTTCGGAGCATACATATCCAGCACCCCGACATGCAGTACGTACCACTTTATCCATTTATCGGTATCCTAATTAATCCCAAACATCGGCTACGGTCAACCAGGATCCGTCGGGGGTTCGTCCTCACAGAGACGCTTGGGATGCTCAGGGGTTGGTTCACCAACCTTCTACTTCCTGGAATGATGTCATTAAGGCATACTCCGCAATGGTCTAGGGAAAAGAGGCGTCCGGAAGAGGGGTTGGAACAAGACAACTCCTCCGGAGTCTCAGCGCACGAGAGGGCGGCTTGTCAGCGCGACGTTCCCCTCGGCGGAAGCGAAAGAGGATTCCGTGGGTTTTTTCCTGGACTCGTCAGCGTTTTTTTTTGTTTTTTTTTCTCTTCTTCTTCTTTTTCTTCTGAACAAACAGCAGCTTCATTCAGTGGCCTAACCTCAAACGTCGCTTTTTCGTCCGGTTCCCGGGGGCCTTTATGTCTCTCCTATTAAGCCATGAATGACTTCATTCATGGAGGAATGCATTTGTGTTGCTGCGTCCTCTCATCTCTGCCCCCCCCCCCCTCCTCCCC
>CAAKHD010013681.1:20565-24988 GCA_901007705.1 Fistularia tabacaria | reverse complement strand
CTCATCTCTGCCCCCCCCCCTTTGTACCCCCCCCCTTTGCCCCTCCTCTTTTGCCCCCCCACCCCCAGATCCCTGCCTGAACCACCACTGCAAGAAGGGAAAGGTGTGCGAGGTGGACGATAGCAACACCCCCATGTGTGTGTGCCAGGACCCCTCCACCTGCCCCCCTGCCGAGGGAGAGTTTGAGCATGTGAGTCCGAGTGTGTGTGTGGAAGTGTGTGTGTGTGTGTGTGTGTGTGTGTGTGCGTTAATATACACTACCAACCATGCACTTTGCCCACAGTTCAAAACATTGGTTGAAAATCTGCCTCATTTATTAGCTGTATGGATAATTAATGAACGTATGAATGGATGTATGAATGGATTCTGTATGGAGTCTCCCATGTTCTCCGTGAGGTTCCTCCGGGTTCTCCGGTTTCCTCCCACAGTCCAAAAACATGCAGGAGGTCCATTGAAGACCCGAAATCCCCAAGACCTGTGAATGAGAGGGTGAATGGTTCAATGTTTATATGGTGTGTTAAAGAATGAGTGGATGGTTGTTTATCCCTATATGCGGCATATGGGAAATAAATGTTAATTTAATATTGAAGAAAAAAATAGATAATGAGAATTTCCTTGAAAATCTGACTAAAAAATCAAATTTGTTGTTGATATTTACCAGAAGGGCTTAGCTTAGCTGTCGCTATATGAAGAGGTTGTTTTTTTTTACCAGAAAATCCAAACATGAAAACCGCTTCCAAAAGATTTCTTTGAATGAACTCAAACCGGGAAAGAAAATGCCGCACAAAAAAAAAAGACATTTCCAAAAATGATAAATAAATTCAAAAAAATTGAACAAAGTAAAAACGAGTCAGAAAGTGAAACTGAATATTGTGGGTGCGACATTTGTTTCTTGCATTGACATTCAGACTCTTTATCACTCTTGTACTCGCTCGTTGCGCAGACAATTGTCTGCAACGCTGAGCCTTCTGGGTAATGTAGTACATAAACATTTACCCACCCGTCTCCTTCTCTTTAAAAGAAAAAGCATTTTCTTTTGAAACTAACTTCAGATATGTTACTGCATCATCCACATTTGTTTAATCACGAGCATCAAATTTTCTTTTCTGAATATAAAATATTCAAAACTAGATTATACATACCTGAAAAAGTAACACAATCACTTTTTTCCACTGTTTTTGTTACTATGACATTATAATACTAATAATACTATTATATTGTACAATAATATTATAATATATATGTTTGTTAATCACTCTTCAATACTTGAGCTGCAAAACTCATATTTGCTCGTTGCTCGGACAACCCTGTACGGCGCTAAGCCTTCTGGGTAACGTAGTACATAAACATTTACCAACACGAGGGGAAAAAAAATACAGATAAATCATAAATGTAATTTCTTCTTCTTTAATGTCTCATCTGTCCGTTTCCCCTGCAGGTTTGCGGCACCGACAACAAGACCTACGACACCTCCTGCCACTTCTTCGCCACCAAGTGCACCCTGGAGGGGACCAAGAAGGGCCACAAGCTGCACCTGGACTACATCGGGCCCTGCAAGGGTGAGTCTTCCGTCGGGCATTTTTATTTGTATTTTTTAAGTTTTACCATGTCGAGGCTTTTATGATGAAAAATCGAAGCTAAATGCTTTATCGACGCAGGTGTTTTTGTTTGGGGAAACTTGGCCGTTGTTTACGAAAGGCCAGATGTGATTGCAGACCGATAAAACCGCCAGACTTAACAGATACAGGTGTATTGTTTGGGAGAACGTCTTATGTGTGTGTGTGTGTGTGTGTATATGTGTGTCTTTTGTTTGTGTGTCTTTTGAAGCGCTCGAAATAAAACCGATGGACCTCGATTTCACGCGAGTTTCCCCCCGACGGGAGAGTCTCATGTGATCCCATGATGTCATCTGATTCCGATGACATCATATGTTTCGCGTAGCGGTTAGCGCCGCCGCCTCACAGCGAAGAAGGTCCCCGGTCGGATTCCCGAAAGGAGGGCCTTTCTGTGTGCAGTCTCCATGTTCTCCTTGTGACTATGTGGGGGTTCCTCGGGGTTCCCCGGGTTCCTCACACAGTCCAAAAGCATCGGAGACCCTAAATCAGGGGCGTAAACATTTCGCAAAGATGGCCGTATTTAGTGAGGTGAAAATGTGCCGATCATTCTGCCTGACATTCCTTGAACCATTAACATTAAACGCAAATGAGCGATTTCATGACTTTTCATGTCACAACACAAAACACAAATCTAAAGTTTTTACCCACATCACTGTCTCTCATATTTGAACACCACATAAAATTAGGAAAAAAGGGGCCTCTGTAAATTTGAACACTGGCCTTATTTGGCTCGCGGGCCAGACTTTGGTCAATTTAGGGCAGGCGTTTCCAGACGTTTGATT
This sequence comes from Fistularia tabacaria, assembly GCA_901007705.1. Taxonomy (NCBI): domain Eukaryota; kingdom Metazoa; phylum Chordata; class Actinopteri; order Syngnathiformes; family Fistulariidae; genus Fistularia; species Fistularia tabacaria. The sequence continues at coordinate 22,590 of CAAKHD010013681.1, read as the reverse complement.
GAATGAGCGACCACTCGTCGGTCTCCATATGCCGTCTGAATGAAGGAGTGCATTGTTGCATGTCTTTATGTGACGTCTGAATGAGAGGATGAATGGTTGCATGTCTTTTGTAACATGAATGAAAAAGTTATTTTTTTTCGTCTCCATATGACATGATGTGTGAATGAGTGAGTTAATTGTTGTATGTATCTCTATGAGGTGTGAATGAGCGAGTGAATGGTTGTATGTCTCTGTGTGACCCTGTGATTGGCCGATGACCGGTCCAGGGTGAACCCTGACTGCGAGAAGAGCGCTTTGGATGATAAGCGAATGAGTGAATCATCATTAGCCTGTTGTTAGCGTTAAGACTAAACAGGAAACAACCGTAATCTGCACGGAAAAATTATGCGGCAATCAGGTATGCGATTAACCTCCGAAGCTCGATTTCCTCCACGAAGCCGATGTCGCTGATGGCCACCTTCTAATGTTCGGGGAACGGGGCTAGCCGCCAGCATTAGCATCCCAAATAGACAAACGAATATGACAGTTAGCTGGAAAATCTGGACCTAAAACTAATGACTTAGCGGGAAAACTGAACCAGAGAGGAGGAATATTTCTTATTACTCGTCAACATAAACATGAACATAAACTTCCACCTGGTGAACCCGAAGTGGATCAAACCAAAATCACCTGTTTGTCCTTATTTCTTCTTCTTCTTGTTTTGTCATTACCGTATTAGGTTCTGTCCCCCCGTCCCTCCCTCCCCATCACATTTAGCTCTTAACGTAGCGATAGCCAAACTAAGATAAGCTAAGCGGCTGTAGCCGGTCCCTACTGTCAGGGCGGGTGATTGATGGGCGCGTCAGGGTAGGGCGTCAACCCCTCACTCCCTTGTAGACGGGTGGATCGGTCCGAACACGCCTGCTGCGTTTCCTACTGTTTGGCACAGAAAGGACACCCACTGCAAGCTGACGCGGAGATCGAGGTGTTTGGCAGGAAGGGGCAGGATTCAGGCCGTGACTTGAACGGCGAAAAGGAAACTATTTCCAAGTCGCCGCTGCTTGTCGAGTCAGCAGCTTCGAATGTGATCGAAGGGATCGGCCGCGCATGTTGAAGTTTTATTTTGTTTAAATTCTCTTAACATGATAAAAAAGTTATCTTTGCCATTTCATTAAAAAAAAGTAGAATATGAATGTGTGGAACAACAGCGTCTTTTAAACGAATTTGATGGAAAACCAGGTTTTAAAATTCCAAAGGGCAGCGCTAATAAACCTCTGCTAGCATCTTTTCTGCTAGCAGCGTGACAGAGCAGTTTTTCGCACCTTTACCTCAGCATGTGGGTTCTCCAGGTTCTCCCGGCTCCTCTCTTGGGTCTCCCTGTTCCTCTGCTTTGGTTATCCATGTTCTCCCAGTTTCTCCCTTGGTTCTCTCCATTCTTTCCTACCTAGGTTCTCTCCATGTTCTCCTGTCTGTTTTATCTATGGTCTCCTGGTTCCTCCCTTGGTTCTCTCCATGTTCTCCTGTCTGTTTTACCCATGTTCTCCTAGTTCCTCCCTGGGTTCTCTCCATTCTTTCCAACCTAGGTTCTCTCCATGTTCTCCTACCTGGGTTTCCGTCTTCATTCCAAAGTCCAAAAACAGCCTTTGAAGACTTTAAATCATCCGTAGGCGTGAATGAAAGGGTGAATGGTTGGATGTCTCCCAATATGATTGACAGGTCTGGGTTAAACCCCGCCTCTTAGCACAACCTCAGCTGGGTTTGGCTCCGCCCACTCCTCCCTACCAACAGGATATTTGGTTTAAATGCGAAACGAATTGCAAGAATACTCACCTGAAATAGAACAGCATAGATGGGACTGATGTTCGAGTTCTTCAAAAACTCGCCAAAACAAAGGAACCTGCTCCGTGCGTGATGTTTCTCGCCGGCGAGCTGACGGGCCGCGCTCTCTCTCTCCGCAGTCATCGAGACCTGCATGGACACCGAGCTCAACGAGTTCCCCCTGCGCATGAGGGACTGGCTGAAGAACGTCCTGGTGACCCTGTACGA
>CAAKHD010013681.1:13065-18065 GCA_901007705.1 Fistularia tabacaria | reverse complement strand
GGTAGGACCCGGGGTGTACAAGTATTGCGGGATTTTACACGTGTGAATACTCATTTGGGGCTTTAAATTGGACATCAATCAAACAAAAACAACCAAACAACCTGTAAAGCCAAGAAAATAAAGTTTCTAAATAAACGCTCCCTCTGCTTGCTTCCTACAAGAAAGCGACTTTTAGTTTTTGCTGCCCTCTAGAGGTGGGTTGTGTTATTGTTTTTATTTTTGGTACTACTGCTTTTAATTTTCCATGCCGACTCCGCGTCCCCGTACGGGGACACGTGTACTTTGAAACCAATAAAGAGGATATATTGTGTAATAACCTGGGATGGGAGGGGCGGGGAGGTGGGAATCTCGCAGGCTGAGAGTTTTTCTTCTTTTCCTTTTTCTTCTTCTTCTTCTTCTTCTTCTCCATCTTCTCCTCCTCCGTTCGTTCCCTCACATGTTTCTACTGACTCTGAGACAACCGAGCAGAACTCTTCTCATGAATAAAAGATGATGAAAAGATCTGGAAGAAAAAAGTAAATCTCTGCATGCGTTTTCGTATCTTGGCAGGAGCGTGGGGTGGGGTGGGTCGGAGGGTTCAAGGCCGGGGTGGGGCCGGGCGGCAGGGGCAACGCCATCAATGGCGCACGTCATTATGTGACCCTGAATGCAGCCTTTGTGCTGCAGTATTGCTATTACTTAACAATTGGCAGCCATTTGGCAAACACACACACGCACTTCCATACAAATGTGTGTATATATATGTGTACATAAATCAATATATATATATATACACATACATAAAAAATTCATTTGATGTCAAAATGAAATAATGATTATATATATATGATATATATATATCCCTAAATTATTTTTTATGTCAAATGAAATAATGATAATTTATATATATGTGTATGTGTGTGTGTATATATATATACACGTATATATAAATATATATATATATTATATTATATATATATATATATATATATATATAGTATGTTTATAGCCCCAAATTATTTTAATGTGAAAATGAAATTATATGCATCTATATAATGATATGTATATGTATATCAATATAAATATATAAAAACATTTAGTTGGAGGTTAAATGTAAATAATATGAAATTAAAATGAAAAAAATAAGGAATAAACAAATATATTAAACGTGACTGTGAAAGAACACTTTACGGAGAAATGTGATTGAGATGGGATGAGATTTATGAGAAAAAAAACAACAAAAAAACAATAAGGATTTTTAATGGTTTTACCCCCAGAATGTTTTAATTACGGTGTCATAAATCTGTGACCGTGACATTCTGTTCACACGGAGTGTGAATTGTGTTGTGTCGGTTAGTGTGTGTGTGTGTGTGTGTGTGCGTGTGCGTGTGCGTGTGTGTGACTCCCCGGGCTGGTTTATATCTAGTCTCACAGTCTCCCGGGAGGCAGCGGCACCCAGGAACCCACTCGCCATCCAAACCCGCTCATCCCGACTGTGGAATGCGGGAGAACAGAGACGAGCAGGCGGCGGCTGGGAGGCCGAGGGGGGGGGGGGGCGGGGCCTTCTCCCGGTTCAACGCTCAACCTGGACAATTTCCACCAACATTAATCCTGCGAGTCCCTTTAAAACCAGAACATAGAGGGGGACGAATCTGAGGTTTCCCTCCACTGGTGAAATAAACCACATGATGATACTCTAGTAAACCGAAAAAACACATTAATAATGTGACACTAACATGTAATATGCTGGAGAAGCATTTTAATTTCGTCTCCTCCTTTTTCTGTCAATCCAAAAATACACTTCAGAATATTTCACCTGTTGGTTTGCTCTACTTTCAAGTTGTACAAATTGTACAAGTCGACCGCAGACAGGTGACGAGATGTTTTGGACACCGGAGGTGGAGGTTGTTTTGCGTCGAGGTCGCAGGTTAAGTTGAAAGATGCAGGACAGAAAGATTTTATTTTGGAAGAAATGAATCGTCATTTGAAATCATAAATTTAAGACTTTGTTCTTCTTCCCATATATGTCTATTTATATCTATGTATGTATGCACACATACGAAGAGAAGATTTATGGACGAAGTGAGAGAGGATATGAAGGTAGTTGGTGTGAGAGAGAAGGATACAGAGAATAGGGTTAGATGGAGAAGGTTGATTCGCTGTGGCGACCCCTGAAAGGGAAAAGCCGAAAGGAAAGGAAGATGTATGCACACATATACTATGTGTACATTTCTGATAATATAAATTTAAAATAACTTTCCTTTGATTTTGGTTTTAACCTTTTTAAATTACATTGTTACAGTTTGATTTCTTTCTTTCATTATTATGACATTATCCCCATCAATTATGAGGTTAATCCAATGAAATTATGATTTTATATTTAGAATAATAAGGGAGTTTGTTCAGTTCCATCTCAGTTTCAGTCAATTTAAATTTTATTCTTGTCAAATAAGGAATTTATTAATTTAGTTTTTTTTAATTCTGACTCTTCCTTGGCATCGTCAAGACATTTTCCTAAATTTGTTGTGTATTGCCATGTACTTTTAAAATTAATATAGTTGATCTTTAGGTAATTCTCTAAATCTTTATTGTTTTTTTCTGATAAGTATGAGTCGAATTAACTCATTTTTATATATAATGTTCCGATTTTCTTCAGATTTGAGGTAATTCAGGAGAATTGTAACATCCCTCTTTAACACAGGGAGGCGGTAGCGAGCCCACAGGTCAGCACGCGAAAAATGTGAAAACGTAACTAAATAAATGAAAGGCGGATAAATAAATGATGGCCGAGATGAAAATGGCCATGAGGAGTCGATGCTGACTGAATTTATATTTTTATTATATACTTATTTAATTTATTTATTATTATAATTTATTATTTAATTTGAATTTATATTTATATATCATATGATGGGAGCATAAGATGTTAACAACAGCAACAGTAACAACAATAATAATTTAATTTGTAGAGCACACCCTTTCTTAATTTCACAAAAACTGACTATTTTGAAACGGGGTGGTTATTGTATTAAATTAAATCAAAATTAACTACCTGGAAATCACAGAGTATTTCTTTTATTTACCTCATCTCGAAAACACAACAACCGCGTTTTATTTCTCGGTCGGTTTGATTCGATGACCTGTCGGTCTCCAGACGCCTCTTTGTCGCCACCCCGCGGCGAACAGGCCGCAGTGCGTTTGCCGCCACTAGCCCCGGTCAACCGGTGAACGCCGGCAACGAAACCATCGCACCTCCATCCATTCACCGTCACGTGATTGGCCAGGCTGAGGAAACCCAGGTAAACCTACAGCCGACTCGGATTGGACGGTATAGAGATACCGTCGCAGCTACTTCCCGCTATTGGCGAAAAGCCTTCAGACGTGAATCTGATTGGGTGTTTACCACCGTAGGGGGCGGGATGTCCTTTTCGGCTGCGCAGCTGAACCCGGTACGGGAGCACTCCAGCACGTTGAGGCGCCGCTAGTACCACTGGCAGCCGTCGAGGGGAACCGAAGAATCCACTCGTTTCCCAGCCAAACCTTTTATTTTGATAATTGACCCACCGGTGAGTATTAATTCCCCCCTCATCACCGGCCTTTCGGTCCCCTTGAGCGTATCGACGGTTCTCTTATCGCCGCTTTCATCGCGTTAATTGGGTCGCTCCGCGGGGCTCCGTCTACTTCACGCGGAGAGCCTGCTAGCAGGGTTTTTTGGAATTAGCACGGGTTTGCGTGCCTAATTCCACCTAAATTTTACCCGAACCCCTAGATTCATTCGGTTGAAATAAAGCTAAAATCAACTAAAAGATATCGTACGGTATTTTAATTGGGGTTTTCGAAGAACGGGTAGCCGGTTTCTCCCGGTTGCGCCAGGACATAGCCGCCGCCGCCATAGTGTAGCCCACTCAGTCGTGACTCCCTCCCTTCCTGCCATCTTTTTCCACCCTCAACCGCGTTGCTGCAAACTTTATGGTTTCACTTTTATCATAGAATCCGCAAATGCATTCTCGCGGGGAAAGGACCGTCTCTCCTCCCGGGGTCTAACCGAGGCAGGTGGGGTTACTTTAGCACCGTGGAGAGGTAGTCCGGGTCGACCGGCCCGAGACACGTGTTTGGGGGCGCTCCTGGCCGAGCTCCATTCCGGCAATTCCTCCGCCCGCCCTGAACGCCGCCGCCGGCAGTCAGGTTGGCGGCGGAAAACCCGGTAGTCGTGTCCGTTGTCCCGCCGATCGCACTCGTTAATGGCGGGATCGACAGCCGGCGGTGCAGGCCTGGCGGCCGGTCCGATGAATGGCGGCGTGGCCTTTTGTCTGCACGCCGAGCTCCCCACTCGTAGCTGCAGCCGGCACCGGTGCACATCCAACCGGCTCCGGTTCCGCTAAAAACCAAATAAAATGTATAAATAAAAACTAGCACCGTCAAACTAGAAGGAGCGCGGTGGATTTATCCACATCCCCCCCTCCTCCTCCTCCTCCACCATCTGACACGATCCGCCGCTGATTGGCTTATCGGGCCTGATTCGGTTGTTGTCGCCCGGTTGTGTGTCGGTTGCTAAGTGTGTCAGAACGGCAGATGGCGGAGGGCTGGGAGGACAGGTGTGGCAGACAGACAGACCCATTAGGCAAAGTCGCCCCCCCTCCCCCACAACCACCCAGGCTTGATAAACGACCGCTCCGCTGTTTGTTTCACTTTTGTATTTCCAGAAACGCACTCAACGTCACGACCCGCCCTGCAGCTTATTACCATTTTCCTGCTCTTTGATGCCTGGCAAAGACAGAAGGGCCACTAAAAAAAGGGGGCCCGGCGGTGGCGTCGGTTTGTCGTCTGCCAAATACAACTCTGTGTTCCTTTCTTCCGACCCCCCCCCCCCCCCCCCCCCCCCCCCCCCCCCACCCCCCCTCCACCCACCCCCCCATTCCTCCCACCCCTCATCCACCCCCCCCCCATCCATCATCCATCCATCATCCATCCATCCATCATCCATCCATCATCCATCCATCCATCCATCATCCATCCATCAT
>CAAKHD010013680.1:345984-349846 GCA_901007705.1 Fistularia tabacaria | reverse complement strand
AGAAAACCACCGTTAAAACTTTAGACAGCCCCGAATTTAAAAATAAAAAAAAAACAAAATTAACCAGGGAGAATAAAAAAAAAAAAAAAAAAAAAAAAAAAAAAAAGGAATTAGCTTCTGCCAACAAATTGGATAATTCCACCGCTGCCTGCTGGTTTTGCGACACAAAAGTCCAGCGCCTCTCTCAAGACAGGTTCTGCTTGTGAAGGGCGACTTGATTTGATGAAAATCAGGTGTCCGGAGGGGTTTGGACCGGACCAGCGCCGTCGCCGCCGCCGCCTTCGCCGTAGAAGCCTGCTTATCTGCCGCCGGAGTGGCGCGTCTCATGACGCCGCCCGTGAAGGGGTTCATTTCAATCCCCGTGATGATGAGACGAGGGAGCCGAACGCGTCGAAATCCCCCCAGACCCTTCGGAACGAGACGAAATGAGATTACTCCGCTCTGTGGGGCAGTTGAATAATGACGTCCCGGCATTAAAAGGAATTTTTTTCTCCTTCCCGTCGAGGCCCTTTGACATAACTCCCTTAATCACTGGCTTTCTTTTTTTTTTTTTTACTAGGCCCAAACATCGCCGGGGTAAATTTACGATGCCCTTTGCTAATGAGAATGCTGGTATGAAAGCTTTGATGGGGCCTTGCGAGGATGATAAACAGAATTTGTTAGATGGAATATTCTCCAGACGGAATAAGAAGTGAAAGTGGTCTTTGGATCACCGGCGCTTTAAGTTGTATGCAAATGATGGCACCCCCCTCTCTGACTGCATGGCGTTTTATAATTTGAGATATTTCATGAATCTTATTTAGAAAGCCCTATCCGAAGTCAGGATTCTGCTCTACTGGAGGGGATCACTGAGGATCGCTGGTTCTAATGCATTATTCTGCTCCTCCGCGTCGAATGCTACCTGGCAGATGGACCGACGGGAAGAGCGACATTTACCTTTTTCTGATCGCCTGAATGATCAAGAAACTCTTCCTGCTACAAAATAATCCCTTTTTTTTTTTTTTTTTTTAACTAGTGTAAGATAAGCCTTGCTGCTCTGTCTAAGGATTTTCAAAAGCAAAGAATTTCCGCATGCTTTACGTAAAGTTTTTGACCTGATCGTTTTAGGCATCAGTTTTGGAGCCAGATTGTCGTACTGAGTTACTCCAGACTACCACCCGGACAAACATTCGCTTCCATTCATCATCGCCGGCACGAAACTGCCCTTAGGACTTTGCGTTCGCTAGCTGCTTTCACTCAGGAAAGTTCTAAGAGCACAGTTCTATGAGCTCTCCAGCCTTAATTTCATTCTGGGAACCGTGGTACGGACCAGAATGACGCAAGCATATTTGAAGTGTACCCTAAGCGCCCCACTCCAAAACAAAGCACCGGGAAGAAGGGGGCCGACTACCTTGACACCAAGGAGAGCCAAGTTGCCACGGCATTCATGTTCTGAACGGCGGACTAACAACCACGGACTATCAGATGGGGTGGAGTTTTAAATTTCTCCCTGCACTGACCACCATGTGAAGAACGCCACCGTTAGCTAACTGTGCGTATTTCGGGCGAAATGTTGACGTCTTGGTGCCAGCCCTGGAAACCCGTCTGTGTCGCTTGGACCCCTTCGTCGGTCCATTTCTCGCTGCTTCTGTCCGTCGTGTCGCGTGAAAACAGCCGGCCAGTGAACACGATGGTTTTAAAAAGAGCCGCTCCGCAGTCCGCGAGAAGTTTCCGGTAATGGGCGTGGCTTAGGAGTTCGACCGATCAGCAAGCACCTACGTCAAACGAATTCCTACGGAACCGCAAAAAAGACTCGGAGGGGGAGCGCGAATGTTTTTAGGAGCGGAGATCCGCCGTCCCTGCTTCTTGTGCACCAACAAACGGCCTACTTTCTGAAAAGGTTCGCAGAACTGCAAAAAAGTTCCTCCGGTCCCAAAGGGGACATAGCGTCCCAATAGCTCGGGCCCGCAGAGGTCACCCGGTTGGAGCCCCTCGAGTAATCTAGGAGAAAATTCCTCGGCGGCTGATAACATGTTTTCCGCCCTGTGGGGATTACACGCTGTGATACCTCCCCACCCTAAAATACCACTTCTCCTGAGTGTCACACACCTCCAGCCCTTTTCAGGGATACCACTGCAGAGAACAGGACTTTTCATATTCAACGTTATGCTAAACAGCTGCTGTTCCTCCCTCGCTCCCAATTTTTTATTTTTTTTTTATTCTACCGGGCTCATGGTTTTTTTTTTTTTTAAGTTAGAAAAAATATTCCGCTGTTTGAATCTACCATCCGCCGCTGGAATGGAAATCCAGGTCTTTAGCTGGCATCCTGAAGGACAGACTCCTTTTTTTCGACTGCCTTGGAAATAGTCTGCAGTGAAGAATGTGAGTCAGGATATTGAGAAGGTAGTCGAGAAGTGTGTGCGTTTGTGTCAATAATAATAATATAAAATCTAAAAAATTTTGATTGCTTGGTTGGCTTAACAAACCCTCTGATTTCTGAGGGCAGCACACAGTGGCCTTTTCCATTTGGGTTTCCTCACGCAGTCCAAAAACATGCTGTAGGTTCTTCGGACGCCCAAGATCAGCCAACCATATGAATGAAAGTCTCTGTACGTCTCTATATGACGTCTGAATGAATGAGTGAATGGTTGTATGTCTCCATACGTGGCCCTGTGATGGACTGGCCACCGGTCCAGGGTGAACCCCGCCTCTCAGCTGGGATGGGCTCTAGCACCCCCCACGACCCTGACTACAGACTTAGCCATATAGCTAATGAATGAAGGATATTTATTCCTGTTTATTTTTTTTTATTTCTGGGTTTTTTCTTCTCACATTTTGATTCATTCAGTCACAGCGGTAATGCAGGCAAATGCAAATAACGTTGCAGCTCATTTGCGCAGCTGACGTGGGACTGGATTCACAAACGAAGCAAACAAACAGAAAAACACCTAGTGTGTGTTTTTTTTTTTTTTTTTTGGCTTGTTTTTGTTCAACAGGCATCTTTACTAAAGGTCACATATATAATCTTGTTGGTTCTCGCTTAACGGTAAAACATTTTGATTATAATAAACTGCAAAGTATGAGGGGGGGGGGACCTCATGTTGGAGCAAGTAATGTTTCCATGGAGATCGAGTAGAATTGGATCTCCCAGTATATGAATGCATGTCAGACAGCCACTTCCATCCCATCAATTCATTATTGTGATGAGCTGCACAGGGGCGTTAATGTACCAGCCCTGTTTGTTTAGTTGAAGTGAGTGTGGCGTTTTTTTTGGTTTTTTTTTCGCGATTTGTCTGTTTTATTTCATTTCCCGGCCATGAAGCCCGGCCCGGGGGTGTGATGGAAACACAAAGGATATTGTCAAAGCACCATTTTTCTTTTCACCCTCAATTTCATAAATAGAAAAGTGTCTTTTTTTTTTAACACATTATGATTGGTTGACTCTAAAACAAACAAAAATGAGCGTAAAGACTCCAGGCTAACATAGCCTCAAAAAGGCAAAGTCATAGTTGAGTCACAATCGTCTTGTCGGAGTGGGACTTCGGAAACTTTGCCCGTTGTCGCAGTATGAAACCACAGCGGCGAGTCGTTCGTTGAGTCAGACTCCCAGTGGGCCTTGAAATCGTGATGGGCGGGACCTACGGCCACTAAAAAAAAAAAAGGGGCAAAATGTGCGAGCGTGAATGTGCCTCAAAGCCCGTCAGTTTCCGGTTAACGTGTTTCTCCACAGCCAACGACGGGGAGGTTTTTATTTGATCGTATACATTACAAAAAAACCCAAAACGCTTTCAATCCATCCCGGCAAACAGCCGCCAAATAATTTTTATGAAAACAACCGAGCGTCGTCCTGCGTCGCGTCCCCTCCGTCGCCGCCGCCGCCGCC
>CAAKHD010013680.1:338484-343484 GCA_901007705.1 Fistularia tabacaria | reverse complement strand
ACGTTTGTTTGTTGACACTCACACATACATGTACTCGCAGGAGTTTAAGCAAATCCGCGGGGAGTAGCTGTGGGAGTCCGAGTCGGCTGAAAACCAATATGGAGGATTTGCGGCAGGTACATAAGTAACGTCATTATCCACAGCACTGTTGCATTTAAACGTCCCATAAAGGGCCGAGTCACTGAGTCAGCACGCCCAATCCCAGAGCTTATAAACCTGCACGCCGCTGTGATTCATATTATTAATTACCCCTCTTTCCCTTTCAGTTATTACCGCACATTTCAGCTGCATCAGGAAATGTTTGGAAATAAAGAAATCCTTCTTTTTTTTTTTTTTTTTTCTAACCACCTCTGACCCCCCGGTGAGTTAGTCACAGGCCGGGCGGCGGCGGCGTCTCAGACGCTTGCCAGCGACAGTAAAATGAAGGCCAAAGCGAAGAAGAAAAGGGTGAAAGTAAACCCAAGCCGTCGTTGTCATTTACCCATAAATCTCCCAACGGGGAGAAGTTTGCGCCTGAGCGTTCCTCCGGGACCGAGTGACTTTTTCCAGTCCTCCAAGTAAGTCGTGAAAGCCCCGACGGATGATGAGGGAAAAGAGACGACCCGCAGATTTAAGCTAATCGCCCCGCGGGAAGACGAGGAAATCCAGATGTGTCCAGGCTGGAAGTGGGAGCTCTACCTCGCCGTGATACATCAGCCCGCTCGGGAGATGAAGCACTTATTAAAAGCGGTACTTCATCTTCACCCCCACCCCCGTCTTTAAATTGCTGCCGGCCTCCCGCTTGCGCCGTGCCATGTTTTTCCCAGCCCTTAAAATTATTATAATCTATTTCTCAAAATCTACCCACGAACCCCTTCTTGCTCAGCGCTTTGTAAACCCCTCGCCTTTTTGCATCAGGTGCTACTGTTGACTCCCCCCGCTCCCCCCAGGCTTCCTCCTGCGAGGACAGGGGCGAAGGACCACGGGGCTCAACGGGTCAACCGCGGGCCGACAAGCGATGCAAAATTTTATAACAATGAAATATTAAACACTCAACAAAAAATGCAAGGTGGATAATGGTCTGGATTTTGGTTGAAATTGAAGGTGTGGGTGAAAAAGCCTAAAGGCTGCGACGTGTTTTTTTTTTTCCAGAGTTTGTAAAATCCCAGAGCGGAATAATTGAAACAGCTTATCTTTCCTTCTTTATTTGTTTATTTTTTTTCTTTTTCCCACCCAAACGGCAACCTCTGTTTTTATTTTTTGTATTAAAGCGCTCAGATATTCATTGACCCGAATATCCCGCGGAGGGAGGCAGACATCACTTATATTATTTGAGAAACTTAACTTTTGGGGAAAACAGCTGGCGGCGGCGGGTTCGTAATCGGGTGTTGAAATCCTCTTTCACGCCACCGAGGGCCCGATGGACGTTTACAGCCTGTGATCTCCGTGTTAAGCTGCCGTGAACGCGCCTCGGGGAACGTCCCCTTATTGGCAGGTTAGCCGTAGTCGCTACCCCTCCCTCTGCCTTGTAATTCGACTCTAATTATACATTTAAAAGACGGAGGCTGATTCTTGGTGGAAAGCGATGACATTCTGCTAATCCGATGCTAATTGCCCTTGTAAAACACAGCTTACCTCCATTAATTACCTGCTGCTGAAGGTACATGACTCGGTTTACACGATTAACTTTCAGTGATTTGTCAAACGCGGCGGCCATGATATTACAACCCCCCCCACCCCCCCAGCCCCGCCCTCAACAAATATCTAACCCTGGATCTTCAATGAGATGGAGGTTATGTCCACAGGAGCTGATCGCCCATCGCTGCAGCTCTAGCTTCGTCGTGAGCAGCCGCGTCCCCCTGATCGCGCGGTCCTCGGCTGATTGGCATCGGCGGTCATCAAATGAATCATGAATGAAAACGGTTCTGAAATACAACACCAAAAACTTCGACTTTGTCCGTCGTAGTGTCTGAAAGTCGGGGCCTCCGCTGTTGGTGGACCCCGTACGACTGATTTGACCTTGAAACCTCCTTTTCACCTCAACTTTTGTCCTTCAGCATTTATGTTAAACCCTAAAATATCATGAGCCCTTTTGGCGCCGGGGGAAACTTTTTTGCACTTCCGAGAGCAGTGGTTGTTAACCTTGTTGGAGGTACCGAACCCCTCCAGTTTCATATGCACATTCCCCGAACCCTTCTTAATAGGAAAAATAATATATGATTTTGTTTTTTTCAATTCAAAACATAGATGTATACAGTGGGCTCCAAAAATACAGATTTTTGTTTATGGGTTAAAAAATATTATTTTCTTTCAAAACGAGAACTCTGAATAAGAAAAAAAAAAAAAGCACTAATAAAGAAAATCATTCATTCTTTTCAAAAATAATCTTTTTGTGGTTTATTTGTGGTTTATTTTTCTATACGCTATTCAGAGAATAAATAAAGTTTTTTCTGTTTGATTTATTTGGTACTGGGGTTCAAAAATGCAGATTTTTTGATAAATCCCGATGTTATTCAAAATTACTATATATCTTTTGATTATTATTAAGTTTTAACTAATTTTTCTTTTATCTCCCTCCCCAAAAACTTTTTGGGATTCAATTCTTGAAATTAATTTCGCTTATGTGATGAAAAGAAGTGATGCCTTTGATATTAAATGGATCTATTGTTTCTCATGTCATTTGTCATCACAAATCATATGAGTTGGTTGTGTCTCTTGACCTCCGCCGAACCCCTGAGACTGACTCACCGAACCCCTGGGGTTCGATAGAACCCAGGTTAAGAACCACTGTCCTAGAGCCTTTCCAGGAACAAGGCCGTCATTTCGTGCACTCGGACAACACAGGAATCAGGAACCAGGGGCCAGAACCGTCGAGAAATGGACCAATGAAGAGGTCCAAGCTCTTCTGGCCGTAGAGGGATTTCCAGGGCTTGCGGTGGAATCTGAATATTTTGACCCAAATAAGTACAGAGTTAGCTAACAGTTAGTGTTTAACATTGCAATGCAGCGCAGGGAGAAAACAGCTAACAGTTAGCAGGGGGTTGAACATTGCAAAGCAGCGCAGGGAGAAAACAGCTAACAGTTAACAGGGGGTTGAACATTGCAAAGCAGCACCGGGAGAATGCAAAACTAAAAGTTTAATTTGAAGGAGGGGAGTTTCCGTAAGCAAAGTCGAGCAGGACAGCTCTTAGAAGTACGTTCATTGACCTTTTCTGTGCAGCTATCTTGTTAGCATCCCTATCGATCGCTGTGAGATGCTGCTGCCAACGTTAACGTCAACCGTACTCACCGAAAGGCCATCGTTTGTTAGCTGATTGCGTTTTACAGAAGCGCCGTTTTTTTTTTCTCCTGTAGCTTCAGTTTGAAAGCATTCAACCTCGACATTGTTCTCTCTGCTTGCTCTACTTTCTCGTGCTCTCTCATCCTCCACTTTGGCAAATCTTTTCCCTGAAAGCACTTCAACGTGACAACAGAAGATCCCAGATAATTGATTATTAATCGAGTCATCCGGGCATCGGGGCCTCTATGTCTGCTTGGGTTGGATTCGGGGACTCTCCTGAGCACGCGAAACAGCTCCGTCCCGTTCTGCGGAGACCTCCAGGCAGCGACGCCGGAGAGACCAGTCGCTACAGGACGCCGCGGCGAGCCAGGTCCCGGCACGATCCGTCATTTTTTGATTCGTTCTGCCCCAGGGACTGAACCGCGCAGGAAGGTAGAGGTTTGTGCCTTCAGCGGTTGAAAGTTACACCCAGAGCTTAAAACTCCTTACAGAAACACAAGAAGTGATTAGAAAAGTGCAGGTGTTTGTCCCTGCTTCGCTGTCTCCCTCTCCTTCCATCAACCATTGTTCTTTCTTTTCCTTTTTTTCTTCCCCCAAACAGGCTGTTTTTCCTGATTAATTCAGACCGCAGACGGTGCCCGGAGTCCATCGCAGTTTTACTAATAAATGAGCTCGGCACACAGAATAAAAGGTTTTCTTTTTTATTCTTATCTGTCAAAGCTCCCCCGTTGCACCGCAGACTTTCTAGTGGAAAATGATTATAGGAAGCAGTCTGGAAAGAGGAGCTTCACACACACACACACACACACACACACACACACACACACACACACACACACACACACACACACACGTATGCACGCAGTCCCCCCCCTTGCCTCCTGACCAACGGATCCCATTGTTAATGGATTAAAGCTTCATGTTGAGTCCATTATAGTCTCAGCCTGTCAATGAAATGTGCATCCAACATACACAAACACACATGCGCGTGCACACATTAAGCGACTGAGTGAGCGAGCACTGGGGCTTTGACGGCGCACAGGGGGATGGGGGGTAAATCAAGGAGGAATAGCTGTGAGAGGAGGAGGGTGAGAAAAAGGGGAAAGGGAGTGGATGAGATTAGAGGACAGAGAGGATGGAGGGAGGGTGTGAGTGTGTGGAGGAGAAGAAAGGGTGACAAGAGACGAGGGAGAGAAAGATGTGGGGGGGTAGAAATCTGTATTCTGCCCTTTCCTCCCCTTCCCTCCAACTTCCTCCCCCTTTATTGAGAGGTTTAGTGAGCTGAGCACAGAAGCACTGACCCGCAAAACATAAGCAATTTCCCCCCCTCAATCCAGCCCCTATTCACCTTTAGCATGCTCTCTCTCCTCTCTCTTACTCACTCACTCTCTCACATGCACAGGCAGCTAGCTAGTGTGTGTGCACGCGCGCACACACACACACACACAAACTCACACACACACACAGTGTCATATGACTGCTGCACACCACCCCTTCATAAACCCACCCCTCTCCGTGGTGGTGATATTAAACACAATGAGACTCTTTAAGCGCGGGATCAGGAGCGATGGGAGGGGGAGAAGGGGGTAATCTGCTCGCTGAGGTGTTAAATAGGCACAACAATGCAGGCTGAGCGGAAGGTGTGTGTGTGTGTGTGTGTGTGTGTGTGTGTGTGTGTGTGTGTGTGTGTGTGTGTGTGTCTCCGTGTGAGCCCACGAAAAAGATCACTGGGGGGGGAGAG
>CAAKHD010013680.1:280969-320412 GCA_901007705.1 Fistularia tabacaria | reverse complement strand
GTGTGCGTTTGTGTGTGTGTGTGTGTGTGTGTGTGTTTGTGCGTGTGTGTGTGTGTGTGTGTGTGCGTGTGTGTGTGTGTGTGTGTGTGTGTGTGCGTGTGTGCATGCTTGATCCCATTTTGTCTTAGTGAGCGTTTGTTGACACTCATCTTGACCTCCCCCCCACTGTCGCCCCTTCCTCCCTGTGCAGAACCAACCAGATTGTCTTGTAATATAAGCCAGTCATAATGTTTAGCGGTTCACTGCGTCTGAAGCCTTAACCGGTTAAAGAGCTGTCCCTTGTTCGTCCGGAGTACTTTGGTCCGTGTCTCTGAAGCGGAGACTGATTCCCATAGAGACAGGGGGTGACAGTCGCACTCGTACTAATCAGTAACTCGTAAAGCTACGGATTTTGACCGATCCAGTCCTGATGTCAAACGAAACTGGAAATTCACATTTGAACGCGACCACGATTTGAGAAGACTCCTCGGTCTAACATTTGTAAAAACAAATTGAGAAGTAACTTTCGTTCAATGCTCTCCGTATTCTTCGTAGGCCCCTGCGGAGACCTGATATTTGCGAGCTGAAATTCACTAATTTCCCAATCCATTCAATCTAACAGCCTTGAAGGGGGATGATGCAGGTATCACCATCGGCTCACTTGTCTCAGCAGCGGGACCGATTTTCCACGGCAAGAGATTTTACACCAGCACAAAGATTTTGCGGTCACTTCTGGTGTACCCCGGTGCCGAAACCTTGTGATGATATTGTACATTTAAAAGACCTTCACGAGATTAAGAAGTAGGAGACCGAAATCAGAGTCACAAGGTCTGTCTGGTTGCAACACTGCATGGATAAAAAAATTAAGAAATAAAGAGGCCTGGCAGCACATTTTGTTAACCCAGACGGTGGCCTGTGCAGTAAACACAAAGTGATTAAGATTATAGGATTAAGACTTAAAGGTAACCATTAATGGCTTACATAGTTAGAAAACACAAGTCCTTCTCAGGAAAGTGTTCTGGGATGACTCAGAATTGAAAGTGTGTGTTACTCCCATGGCTCGAATCTAATCGCCGGCGCAACCTGCTGATATTCTGAAGTGGTCCAAACATCCTTTATAATGAATTTTGCTATAATGATCAGAACAAGAGAGTCTCCAGGTGAATACTTCATTGTACATGAGCTCACCAGCCTCCCGATTTCCTTAACAAATAACCCCCCGAACCACAAATACACAACCTCGCGCACACACATTGAGAAGTTTCTCCCTTTTTGTCCGCTCATTTGTTTAGAATTGAGAAGCACACAATTAGTCTCTGCTTTGGATGGGGTACAAGGACCTGCCATATAAGCCTCATTTGGTTTGCAAATGTCCCATTTCTATCTGGATTTAGTGGTTAAAACAAATGGCCTCACTTTGTTTTTACGAGGCAGTGGAGGTCTGGGGGGGTGGGGGTGGATGAGGGACCGCTGAAGCATGAGCCATGTGTGAGAAGAGGCTATTTTAGCTGCGCCCCGGTCATCTTGGCTGAAGAGGAGAGAAGAGGCTCTTCCAGATAATGACCAAACTAGCAGCTTTGTGTGGGACAGCAAATGAAGTGATCCCACTCTCGGCCCACTTTCCTCAAGAAGAGTGTTGATTTGGTGCATGGGAGCTTATATGCAAACGCATGTGTGTTGTTGCGGTGTTTGCGATTTGAATGTGTGTCTGTGCGTGTGTGTCCGCCCGCATTTGGTTAGTTTAGATAGTCTGTGTGTGTTGTGTGTGTCTCAGGATTGGGTTTAAAGAGTGTATTCATGGTCAGGAGGTGGTGTGTGTGTCAACAGCAGATGATTTGCATGAGGGTTCTGGCTGAGCTGTCCCTCTGTTTTGTTTTGACTCTTCGGTGTTTAATAGTCAAACAGGGGAATCTTTTGAACGCCAGAGCCTCGCCTGTCTGCCACTATCTTCATATTTTGGTCAGGCCAGTTGGATTGCTTCATTTATTCTCTGGATATTCAAGATTCTATACGAGCAGAAGCGGGATATGATCTACATTTGTTGGCTGACGTATTCCTGATGCGTTTGCTATATCAAGACCACTCTTCTTGATTCAATATTTAACAAGATCAGCTTTCACTCCAATATCAAAACCAGGTAAGAAAGACAAACAGCCAAAGTCACGCATGCGATGACTGAATTTGCAAACAGACCCGGCCTATTAAGAGCGAACACAAACCGATCCAACTGCAAAGAGGAGCAGCGGATGGCCTGCAGAAGCAACAACAGTCCTGCCCTCTGCCTCCAAAACTGTTTTTTTTTTTTCTTCCAATTTCTAATACAGTAATGCATCTGTGTCAGACGTTTATATATAGTGTTTCGAAAAGAGTAGTGTGTGTTTGTAGATATTTTCATTACTGAAGGGGCAATTTCTTTTTGCTCTGTTTTCCCCTTCTTTCCTCTCTATATAGGTAGTCTTGGATTAGTATTTCTTGTTTATTCAAAGTTTGTTTCAAGCAGATATGCCTGTTGTTTGTTTTCCTGGCCGGGATTCGCCCAGCTGTTTTCGCTTCGGGTCATTGGAACTTGCATTGTCTTTATAATGCATTGCACTCCTTGTTTTTCAGAGTCATGATTTTGGACGTGGGTTTAGGGACCGGGTTGGGAATCGATGTATATTATTTCTACCACTCTTGACAGCGGTATCAAAGCTAACACAGACTGAGTAAGATTCTCTGAACATGTTTTTTTTTTTTTTTTTGTAAGTTGATTCTTTTTTTTCACCTTAATTTTTATTCTCCTCAAAGCAAGGCCTCTTTGAAAATGCCATCTTTCAAGGAATATCCAGCAATCTATTTCATGAATGAATGCCCACTCCGGGTAGGGAGGAGGTCCTGCCCTAAGTGGAGAAATTCAGGTATCTTTTTCACGAGTGAGGGAAGGATGGAACAGGAGATGGACATATGGATCGGTGCAGCGTCAGCAGTGATGCAGACTCTGCACCAGTCTGTCCCGGTGAAGAAGGAGCAGAGCCAAAAGGTGAAGCTCTCAATTTACCGGTCAATCTATGTTCCTGCCCTCACCTACGGTCACGAGCTGTGGGTCGAGACTGAAAGAACAAGGTCGAGGATCCGAGCGGCTGAAATGAGCTTTCCCTGCAGGGTGTCCGGGCTCTCCTATAGAGATAAGGTGAGGAGCTCGACCGTCCGGGAGGGGCTTAGAGCAGAGTCGCTGATCCTCCACGTGGAGAGGAGTCAGATGAGGTGGCTCGGGCTTCTGGTTAGGACGCCTCATGAATGCTTCTCTGGCGAGGCGTTCCGGGCTTGGCCCCGGGGAAGACCCAGGGAACGCTGGAGAGACTGTGTATCCAGGCTGGCCTGGGAACGCCTCGGGTTCCCCCCGGATAAGCTGGACCAAGTGGCCGGGGAGCGGGAGATCCGGGCCTCTGTGCTTCGGCCGCTGCCACCTCGACCCGATCCTGGATAAGCAGTAGAAGATGGAGGGATGGATGGATGGATGGATGGATGGATGGATATTTAACGAATGTCACTGACTGACACAATTTTTGAGGACTGGAAAAAAAGGGAGGGCTGAGTTAGTGACAAGGCAGACATGCCAGGGAAACAGACTATAATCACCGACCTGGATCCGAACCCTACTCAGAGATGCCCCAAATTGCTGAAATAAAAAAATGCAAAACAGAAATCAAGCAAATAAAGAGCAATATCTGTATATTAATGAAAGCATACCGATATAAGGACATGCATCTTCATCCTTGTGCTTCAATGTCTTTTGTTGTATATTGTGCTTATGTGTCTTAGAATCCTGCAAAGCCTTAAACTTCACATCAAGAGCCTGCAACTGGCTATGCGAGGTTACAAGTACACGCAAACGCTTTCACACTAATATTTACATATATTTACATTAGACACTGGTCGTTGTCAATTAAACTGTGTGCAAATGATTGAAACAGGAAAGTTTGATGTCACCTGTTTTTTAACATTGTAAAAGTCAGTGTAAAATCACACACAAGTATACCCACCAACTGACACACACACACGCACACACACACACACACGCACACTCACACCCCTATTTGCATTCCCATGACCATAACAAGCCTCTTATTATCACTCATGGTGGGTATTTCCCCCAAGCCAGTTTGCATGGCTGTTTCACAAACCGGGTGTTACAGCGTCTCCAGAGGCATCTTTGTTCCTTTTTTTTTTTTTTCCCACAAAGAGCCGTCAATGAAAAGCACACAGACATTAATAAGTCTTTGATGAAAAACAGTGAGAACAACACTTACCTGATGACCATGAATCCAGTCTTGACACACTCCTGTAAGCAATTGTATCAACAAAACAAGTCAACTAATGTATGTGCATACGTACGCACACACACACATACACACGCGCGCACACACACGCACACACGCATACAGATGCAATGACTACAAAGAGAATGCGTTTAAAGTGAAAATACTGTCTCAGATTCAGGGCAGTAGAAGTAGATCGACTTTATTTTTCATTCTGCATTTGATATTACAGACTTTATGTTTTCATGGCTGAGCTTTGTGGCAGCTACAATTCTGCTTTCTGTTTTATCCTTGTTAAAGGAAGAAAACTGGAGGAGAGGGCTTCAAATAGAATAGACAGATCAAACATTCACATCAGAAAGACAGATGAAAAATATGCCAGCGGTGTAAAGTTTGACTCTACTTTAGACTTTGAACATTTCTAGAAGCTGTAAAATGATGAGATATGGAATAACATTAAGAGAACATAGAAGTGAAAGACCCCAGGATTCGGACAGAGAAGATTTTTAGTCAAAAAAAAAAAAAAAGGCTGGCTTCTAAATATGATCTAACATTTGTGTCAAGATCAAATAGGGCAGTCGGCGGACAACTTCATTACAATGAGAACCGTGTAAATTGTTTCTTATAATGCTCTGTTATACAGGGTGTTACAAATTCACATTTATTAATAACGTAGCCTTAATTGCATACCTCTACGAAGGCCTAACTTTGGAGGACATGAATACAGTTGTCCGGTGATATTCCTAATTATGGTTCTAATCAAACATAACACAACCTACCGTTTGACAAGTCAATGACAAATCAATTTATTCAGTATTAATACCACTTATCCTGCGTTCAGGTTTGGGGGAGCCATCCTCCAGCTGTCACTGGAAAAAGTACTTGTCATTCACGATGGAAGCCAGCAGAAAGAGACGATTAACCCCTGTCCAGGGGTGACATACTGCAAATTAAAGTTGTGCAAGCCTCGACTTTTTGCAGCCCTCTAATAACACGACGTCAAATCAACCGATACATATTCGTGCGGTACGATATGATCATCTATTTCCGTTCAGTGCGCCCTACTCCCCAAAAACGGAGGAAAAAAACATCTCGGTGACAAGTCTGTTCTCTGCGGTATTTGACCTAACCCACTGACATACAGCTGGCTTGTGCTACGCTACCATACTACCATGTTAGTCGAAGAATACAACTGCCATATTGAGATTGTAATGGACAGGACATTCATATAAATGTAGTTTTATGAATGATTTAACGGACTTGTGCAAACTAAAGTACAACAGTGTCCCATTGCAAATTCAACACATAGTTTGGTGTAATTTTTTACACGGCTCCTTGGACTCGAATATGAAAGCAATCTGCTGTAGTTTGTCCTCATTTCCATAAAAAGGTTTGACATTTCAGATTTACACGGTGTCTCTATTAGAGAGACTTTCAGCAATTTGCTGTGTTTTATTCACTGTGAGAACATAAGCCCCGCGTTCCACACACAACCTCTTTGAATGCGTGTGTCTTGATATGTCAGCTCTTTGCTCCGCCATCTGCAATAGATCATGGCTTTGACTGCAACTGCACGTTAGGACACGTATAGTAACCACCAAAGCCACACATGATCCACAAAAGTTCTGAACTCTTTATATCCAGCACCCACCAATATAAAGTTCTGGTGTGGCTTATTATTGTTGCAATCACAGACACACACGGACGTCCTAGTGGCTCCCAGCCAACATAAACAACACACACACACACACACACACACATTGTGGGTTTGCAATGGGCTCACTGCTCTTGTTGCATGTCACTTCTGTCATTGCTATTTGACTTCACTTAAACAGGAAGGCCGTGAAGTAGGGGGACACAGCAGAAGAGGCCACGGTCGTAACGAAGCCAGATAAAACAGCAGAGCCGGGCAGGTCAGCCGGACAGACTGAAACCCATCTGGACCTGATCTTCTCTGCAGCGCTGCAGCTCGGCTCCACATGCTGCCTTTGATACAACACCACTCGCAGCTGGACTTAATAGAACTGGAGGTTTTTGTGGTACATAGGTTAATGTTTTTGCGTGTCCATGCCTGTGTGTGTGCGTGCCTGCGTGTGTGTGTGTGTGTTTCTGCTTTCATGCAGACTTGTCTGGGTGTGTGTACGTTTATATGTGTTTGCAAGTTTTTATGTGCGCGTTTTGGCCCCACACTGTGTCACTTCCACACTG
Source organism: Fistularia tabacaria (assembly GCA_901007705.1). Classification (NCBI taxonomy): domain Eukaryota; kingdom Metazoa; phylum Chordata; class Actinopteri; order Syngnathiformes; family Fistulariidae; genus Fistularia; species Fistularia tabacaria. The sequence goes on along the minus strand of CAAKHD010013680.1, from coordinate 313,927 downwards.
ACTCCTTGCAAACCCCAGACGCACTCACTCACACACACACACACACACACACACACACACACACACACACACACACACACACACACACACACGTTTTCCATTTAGGTTTTAATTTCCCTCCTTCTTCCCTTTTCCTTTCGTCTGTTTAAACAGCCGGCAAGCTGCCTGTAAAAGCCCTGATCTGTTTACATGATAGGCCGCCTGGTGCTAGGCTGTTTAATGCAAAGTCATAAATTATACAAGAACTCGGCAAACAGGGAATGAACACCATACTGTGGCTCACAACGGATGCCAAAAACCTGTTTTACATAGCTGGGATCTGTGATGCTTTTGAACTCTTGAATCTGTTATCTCTGACTGCCTGATAGCAGCATAGATGTGAAAAAATCCTAATCATTCATAAAGTGATTTGATAATGAATTCGCTGTACGTAATGGATCGTTTACTTGCTATGAAAATGAGATTGCGTTTAATTCCTGGAAAATGTCATCTATGCCCCACTCTTTTCTATATAGATTAAAAATATATATATATACACACATATATATGCACCATTGCAAATTGTGTGTTAATCAGTGATATCAGCCTTGTTCAAATGGAAATCAGGAACATCAAAATACAAGATAAACAATAGAGTGAACTCTGTCTGGTCCTACAGTTTATGGCGAAACCGAACCATTATGATGAGCAAAGATAACACATTGTGAATACACCAATAAACCAAAGCGCAATAAAATCTTGAAATTGGCATATTTCGCTTAGTTTGACAAAAAGTCAGAAGTAGAGACGAGAAATAATAAAGGCAATAAAAGTGCCAGATTCTCTTTGCTCTCTGTGAAGCAAGAAGGGTTTTCTGATTACTGGGAATAAAAAACTTTAACAAACGGAAAGACACACTCTTCTCATGAATGAACAGAACAGGCTCCAACGTGATACGTATAATACGAAACACCAATGAGGGAAAATAGTTGGAACATTGAATGTGATGTCATTGCCGGATTGACGGTGCACACGGGATTTGTGGTGGAGATTTACTAGCAATAGGTCATGTGGGTACTACAATAAAATCAAACAAGTCTGCAGTTAGTTCAGCCACTGTGTTTCCGACTATATACATTTAAATGGTGTGTGAAAGGGGGTATCCACATGACTGCACAAAAGGCAGAAGTCACTGTGGTTACTGGTGTGAAGTAGCAGAAGACAAGTGGCACCTTTTCCTTTGAGCGCACACACAAAAAAATGAACTTTTGTGCAAACAGCTTGAATGGAGGCAATCGAAGCTCTATAAATGCATTTACATTCAACGGGTCAATGTCAATGCCACTTTACTTGAACCGTTCATTATTTTAGATGAACAAGGGAACGGCAGATGCTGTTCAGAAATACATAAAACAAGTTGGAATTTTAAACGGTGGCACTAATGGACCCAACTATTCATTCATTCATTATCTATACCACTTATCCCGCAGTGAGGGTCGCAGGGGGGCTGGAGCCTATCCCAGCTGTTGTTGGGCGAGGGGGGGTGGGGGGTTCACCCTGGAGCGGTCGCCAGTCAATCGCGAGGCCACATATAGAGACATACAACCGTTCACTCTCTCATTCACGCGCCTGGATAATTTAGGCTCTCCAATGAACCCTCTGCATATTTTTAGACCTAACAACATACAGATTACTTGCAGGTTCTCTGTCATGTGATTGATTATAGATTATATTGTTAGATTGGTCTGTGACAGTTAGGCATTAGAATAAATACCCAACACCAGCTGCATGTTCTGTTATAAAAATAATTAGTAAATGTTATTTCCAACACAATTTCAAATCGAATTGCCATTTCTTCCTTCTAAGCGAATGTGTTCATTCATTCATTAGCTCTGTCATTATCTGCCAGCCTCTGCAAATTTTTCCAAGTCATCTGATATTTTCAATTTTCTAAATGAAACACATTTTGACAGAGCAGGGGGGATTTTGCAAATTGGTACATACTAGTTTTCTGCACCAAAATAAACTGAAAACACCAATGATGTTCTTACTTCCATGTGAGCAGAAAGAAACCTCTATTGCGAGTGAATGTGTCAAAGTTTTAAATGATTAAAAACATCTGAGGGATTGATGTGTGTGTTCACACACAACCCATTTTAAAGCATCCTTATATTTATGTGTCTGAACATAAAACCTGGAAACTCCATAACATTTTACAGCAGCATCGTTGGTCGTAACTGCTAGGGGAATACCAGTTTACCCAGGATATTTCACATTCAACTTGTAGTCACTGTCCATAACATTTGGTGAAAATCTTCATTTTCATTGACGTATTTCCAGGAACGATGCTCTCTCTTTTTCAAGGTCACTGTCCTTTGGGAAGAGGTGGGCGGAGAAGCTCCGATTCCTAAGTTGACAAGAAAACACCGGGGACACCATCTCAACATGTAGGGAGAGGCACAAGGTTACACTTCGGCTGTGAGCTGTTGAGAGGTAAGGACTGTTTTTAGCCAAGCAGCATAGCAAATGGAAGATATTCATGGATATAAACCTATTCTGTGATGTTCGTCATTGGTTTTATTCCGTATCTAGATGTGGGTTCATCTTCCTGCGCTCTTTTCATGCAGCTTTTGTGGAGCCTGGCTATGTGGAAGCATTATCGAGGAGCCTAAAGGAAGAAATATTGTCATCTATATTTTGGGACTGGTTATACTAAGGATTAGAGTATTTTTCTGCCCTTTCTGCAGTTTTTTCACCATCAGAGTAAACGTGGCAGAAGTACCGGGAATCAGCTGTCTAAGTCAGAAGATGTTCCCCTGGGTTGATGAGGAAGAAGCAGTGTTCCCTGTGACGTGTGGTGTGTGTCCTTGTTGCAGCTGGTAAGTCAGGACACACTGATTGCAGAAACAAGACCTCAGTGTAAGCATGCTTGGTGGTGAATAACGGAGCGAAAATATGTTTAAGTGATTTCACCGCAAAGATGATACGCGTATGCGAGAGTGAAAATCTCCTGATCATCCTGCAAGCGCTGGGTGAAGTGTTTATAATCAAATAGCCATGCTGGAGGGTTATCTTGTTGTGGCGCTACATTTGGCCCATGAATCACTGTTAGCCACACACTGAGGCTTATGAAAGATTCAGTTGAAGATCATAAGATACTTTAACTGTCTAAGCTCCATTACAGTATGGCAGCTTTTTGCCGCTCCTCTTGGGGAAATCCAAGTCGTGACAAAACCTCCACTGTTAGCACACCTGAAAGTTGGAGGAAAACCAGGTAGTGCTGTGCATTTCATTTCCCAAGATATATCAGGGTTGTTTACCTGGGCTATTTATCACATGTGCAGCTATGGGTCAGGTAATTGAAGAAGATGTTACTCAGGTGGAAACAGCTGCGCTCCACCTGAGTAGCTCTGAGGCTCTGGGGATTACCAGCAAAGTGGCAGTCTGCGTCGAAGACTGTGATTGAAGAGTTCACTTCCCTTTTCCGGGATGTCGAGGGGCATTTCTGTCAGTGCACAGTGTGGCTGTGCATGACGTGCAGACAGATGTCATCTTATCTTTTTGCTTCACAGAATGTGAGACAAGGAACAATATTGCAGTCTTGTTAAGGAACTTTCTGCCTTAAAGTTTGAAATTAGCATTTTGTGATGTCCCAAAAAAGTTTGTGCAGATCGTTATAAATATTTTGTCTCCTAAACCTGACCATGTTTCAGTTTTTTGTCTTACTCCATGCATCCACACCTCCCCCTCAGGGCATCTTTCTCACCTTCTTCCTCACCTTCTCCGTGCATTCCATCACATTAAACTGAATGCAACATAGACAACCTTGTTTGCCAGATGCTAGAACTTCTGGAACAGACACATTAGGCAGGGAGGAAGTAATTCAAGAGAAACAAGAAAAACAATGTACATATATAGATTTATATTATTGTTTAAAGGTGACTTCTGGGCAGAATTGGGATATTTTGGATATGTTCCTCATATTTAACTCATTGTACATTTCTTAATTTCATGCTTTTGTTGTTTTCCACCAAACTGGTTTTTACCTTTTAAAAAAATTATCATGTGTGTCAGAAGTTCTCTTTGGTTTTGCAATTTTTCTGAAGCAACACTTTTGAAAAAAAAAAATTCTTTTGAAAGTTGAGGAATCGAGATAATTGCACACACTGCCGGGTATGTGTCTGGTTTTATTTTTGGGCTATGAAGAACATTTAAAAAAAAAAAAAAAAATCGTCAGGAATCCCCGTCACTAGAGAATATTTTTCTGATTGGGCAAAAAGTGTCTAGCGCAGTTGACCGGGAGGGAAGTTTGCAAAACCTCCGACTAATTCAGGTCACCAGACCCTGTATCACCAAGAACGACTTCAGGTCGTCTGTCACCATCAGCCCCAGTTGCTCGAGACTGCAACCTTTGCCCTCAAGTCCAAAGGTTACCATCTCCTGCCACCTGCCTTCTCCTTTCACCTGGCAAACAGACATAACAATGAAACATGACACATTTGGAGAGTCCTGTTGGGAAATTCAGAACCGGTGCGATCAAATTCGTGAGAACAGTTTGTGATGAGAGAATTTCTGTTGAATAAATGTATCAGTAACAATTCTCTCTTTAGATTCTATAATTTAAGTTCTGTTTTAAGTAGCTGGATACTGAGACCATGTCAAGTCAAGTCAGATTTTATCGATAGGACACCAAATCACAACCTAGTCGTCTGATGACACTTTCCATGTCGGGCAGGTCAGGACCACACACTTAAAGATGATTTACGGAAACCCGACATTCCCACGCGAGCGAGTGCTTGGCCACACCGGCGAGGGAAAAACTACCTTTCAGGGGATAAAACCTTGGACAGATCCAAACTCTGGGCGGCCTTCTGCCTGGACGGGCTCGGGTAGAAAGAGAGACAGCGGGAGAGAAGGACAGAGAGACTGAAAGAGAGTGTGTGATGGAGATGGCAGGGGTTTGAGGATTGAGAGGGACAAGCACAAATTATTTCATAATGATAAAACCAGAAGCACTGGCTGTTACATGGTAATAGCTCATATGGAGCCACGTACCTTGGGAACCTGCAAAATATCAGCATTTGCATCAACATACATTTTTTTTTTTATATTAAATAATTGGGATTTGGACGGAAAGGAATTAACCCCAACCAAAGAGGGCAGCTTCAACTTCAGATGCATCTAAAATCCTGCCTATTCCGTGAACACATGAAGGACAGCAGGCGTGGTGCAAGGCAAACTGCCAGGCGCTGCCAGTTCAAGATTCGTTTGCAGAAGCCTTGAAGTAAACGTACTTCACTTGAAAATTCCCTTGTCGCTCTTTTAACGATACTTGCCAGTTTCCACTTTGATAAATTGGTATTTGGCAACACAGATTGCCACGGGGAACTTTGACTGAGTGCCTTTATAATTGATATAGTCACTTCCTGCATCTGGCGCTGCTTTAATCTGCACATGTTTCCCATCACGCCAAGCAGTAGTGGAACTTCCATAGTCTCCAGAAATCCAAGGAAATCTCTGCCCATTCAGTGATTTGAGTACGGAAACAAAATCCTCTCTCTGGGCCCTCCAGATGGCCTATTAAACCTCAGACACAAACAGTGAAATCGTTGTCAATCCCGTTTTATGACAAGTCACAAGAGTTCTGCGGCTACTACCAGAATCAAGAACTCCCAAAGTTAAAGCGATCTCTTTTCAAAAACTGAGCAGACAAACATAGGCTCTTCTCACGCCATAAAACAGGTTAATACATACATGCCCTAGAGCGCATCTCTACTGATACAGCATTCTTTTTTTGGTTTTCCCAATTCGTTCCCTAAGACAAAACGTCATCTACATTTGGGACACTGTCATCTTGTAACATAATTCCTACCTCACCATTTTGTTCCACAGACCACCACTATTGCCATTTCTGGTTGTTTTTCTTTCCCTTGTACTTTGTATTTTTGTTTCTTTGTTTGCTTGGTTGCTTGCTTGTTTGCTAATCTTTAGACTGCACGCTTTGGCCCCAAGTCTTTGTGGACAATACTGCAACAGCAGTATTTCCCCAGTGCACCAAGAATGTGCGGCCATTAAATATTAGAAATGATACTCACTTGGACAACATGAGGTGTAAAACTGCCCTCACCCTCATCCCCGCCACCCTCTTTCCATCTGGATATTGAAATTTTGCTACAATGAATGACTCCAAGAGCAGCAAAATAGCATTAATATATATTATATTATATTATATTATATTATATTATATTATATTATATTATATTATATTATATTATATTATATTATATTATATTATATTATATTATATTATATTATATTATATTATATCATACACTATATATATATATTATATATATTATACACTATATATACACTATATATACACTATACACTATATATATATGTACTACCATTTTCAGATATTGCATTGCACCTGTATAGTTCCTCCTTTAAAGATAAAGAATGGAAAGGTCTGTTCCAAGCTGGATGTCTAACAATAATCTGGATAGTCTATATATGAATTATGCAAACATGGTTAGGGGAATTATCAGTGGTGATCCAATAGGTTGCTTAATAGGTGATGAGGGCCATATGTTTTATTTATATGTCTAGTCCGCTAATGGAGGAGAGGTTCCACAGTAATGGGAAGGTGTTGGAACTAAGTAGACTGAAAGAGGTCAACAGTGATTTCATCATCGGGAGTTGGACATTGCTCTCATTCCTTAGGCACAAGGAAAACATCTGAGAGGGGTCATGGCTTTGATTGGCTTTACACATACCCTATGGGGAGATACTGAAGGTAAAAGATGAAAGAAAGAAGAAGAAACAAAAGTCTTTATTATTCTATAAAATACTGCACAAGGGATTTCTGTGAAAACACCAAACCACGCAGAAATTGCAGAGTTCGTCGCCTGCCTAGATCCAGGTGACACACTTACATCCTCAGATATGGACGGTTCCTTTCTCTCAAGGATGTCCATGTCACACCTGCAGGTCGCAGGTCTGATGGCACATGCAAGGAAAGGCAGTATGATCCCAGCTGGCAAAGGGTTGCAGACAGCTACGGGTTTTAAAAGCTTGGCTTAGCCGAGCTGCATAACACTGGCTCAGACCCTGAGCCCCTTGCAGCTCCTGAAGTAAGAACTAATACCATTAAATCACAACTGAACTCTTTCACACACTAAGAGAGTAGGTAAAGATAAATATAGCTTCAGAGTGTGCACGCTCTATCAAATATAGACGTGTGTGTGTGTGTGTGTGTGTGTGTGTGTGTGTGTGTGTGTGTGTGTGTGTGTGTGTGTGTGTGTGTGTGTGTGTGCGCACATTTAATACGCACACAATTTAGGAGATGGGAAAGTACAGATGTGTGTCTGTTTCCCTGAACAGCCAGTGATCCTATTATTCCAATAGCTAAAAGGATAACAATTGTTTTTTTGATTTTACAAAAAAGGGAAATGCTTTGATAATTGTCCAGTAAAAATCCTTCAATCATTATCGTATTGGTTTTTTGAGGATTTTGCCACTTGTTATTTTTCCTGCAGAAAAAATCTTGATTTCATATCAACAATATCAACCTATTATCCCAAATATTGCATCTATTACCAACCAAAAGGCAAAAGTTAACGAAAAAGATGTGTTGAATTTGTTCAACAAAGAACATGAGCTGTGATAGAGTACAAAACATGGCTGTACATCAAATCATAAAAATAACATTTAAAACTTGGGACCTGCGTGTGTGTGCACAGCTTCTCATCACTTCAGCCTGTTTTGAGAATTATGGCTGAAATTTCTCACACCTTTACTTTTAGAGGGGCGGGGGACTGGAGACATTTCAGAACGTCGCTCTATTCAATGTCTTTGGTATTTACCAAAATAAACCTCTTAGTTGTGCCGATGAGGTTCTGAATGTGTAACTTAAAGACCTCAACATCAAAAGGCCAGCCAGGTGGTGCAGAAAGAGGGTTTAAGTCCTTATGACACAAGCATATACCCAACTTAATTGTCCTTGAGCAAGACACAAAATCCCCTTGATGGCTGCTGTTGATTCAGATTAGGATATAATCCAACAAATCTCACATGGAGCATAAAGTGACTTAGACGGCAAGCTAATCCTCCTGAAGGATTAATAAAATTTAACCTTACTGATAGATAATAAAAGCACTGCTGATACCAACGGAGAAGAATGGGCATGGATGTAAATTGTGAAACCTCAGAGGTCATCCATGTAGGAGACAGGGACTCCAGTGTCTTAATTTAATAATAAGGAACTTTATTTGTGGATTCTGGCAAAGCAAAAAACGCTCTCGTCCCTCAAAATCCGATTCCGCTTTTGTTAGAATTCAAAATAAATTCTTATTCTGACATATTCTTTCCCCTACTTTTCTCCAATAGTAAAAAGAGGGACAGACAGATTTTCTAATAAAGTGAGATTGATTTTGCATGCATACGTGTACGTGCGTATGTGTGTGTGTGTGTGTGTGTGTGTTTACAAGCACTATTGAAAACTGAGGGAAAAAAAAACTGAAAGAGTGAAGAAGAGGAGGATTAAAGGAGAACAAAAGATGGAGATGGATGAAGACTAAGAAGATTGACTGGGACCGAGTTATTCAACACTGATGTTAAAGAGGCTTATGATTCCAGGATTGTTCCCTCCAGCCAGCCCAACCCCCAAACACATACATGCAGACACACGCACAAATTCACACACTCACACGCTCACACAAAGGCACTCCCTAGCGCCCGCACACACACACACACGCACACACACACACACACACACACACACACACACACACAAACACACACACACACACACACATTCTCAAACACTCAAGTCTGCCTGTCATCATCTTGTTGTGTACTGTAGGGTGTTTGTTTAACTGCCAATAGGATCAATGTGAATCACACTGAGCTTTAAAACCTGGACTCCATTTTATAGGTTTAGGTCAAGGACGTTCGAGGATGCGTTTGCAAATTTGTTATGCAAACAAACTACGACATGAACAGCGAAAAAAAAAAAATAAATAAAATTCCAAGACTGAATTTACGATTGGATGACAAATAAGGCACATCAATTAAGAGAAAAAAACTAAAATGACTAAAATGTGTTCTACAGACTACAAGATAAGAGTGAAGCAAACATACAGTACAGCATGAAACACAAAGTTCGTGTCGCAGTTTAAGATGAAGGCTATTACTATGGTTACAATTCTAATGATATAGCAAGCTTTGTACAAATTGTTTCTATACCTTCTGAGTTCTGACCTCTTACAAAAAAGAACCTGTATTCAGGGTCACAATTCTATGAGCTGTTGAAAAACTCCACCAAACAGTGTACTTTGCCACCAGATTAAAGAAATAGTTTTATTTGAATACATTTTGAAATAATTCACTATGCCAGGATTTTTTTTTTTTTTTTTACACTAACTTTCGTGAAAAAAAATTAACAAGAATTTGAAACACACTCATGTATCTGTATGTCTCCTGTCCGGATCCCCTCGTTACTCCTCACATGACCACGCGGAGGGATCTGGTGACCCTGCAATTGAAACAGATGCTACAACCGTGAAGTGCTGTTCATGTTCAAGTATTTAGAATAAAAAAAACTTGATTCTCACGATAATATGTTACATAGCAGGGCCTTACCAGTGCTTATACTTTCAGACTGTGACAGCAATGTCACTTATGCCATTCATTTACCTAAAGATTCTTCAAACAGGCATTTACCAGTTAATAACTGTGTATTTGTAATGTGCTTTGGTGCATTTACACCTTTATTTAGAACAAATTAGGAGCAATCAGAATAATACTTTGTCACAATTTAATAATAATAATGATGATGATAAGTTGATAAACTATTACAAAATACTCTCATATTACATATTATCATGTGTGTTATTCTCTATATTTTTCATTATTGTGTATTACTTTTTCCCACCAGGGTCACTGAATTTATGTTGTGTTCCTGCTCATTTTCTGAAGATTTGAAGAAACAAACATGAAACCAAAAAAAAGAGGAGAAAAGAAAGAAAACTGTATACTGCACATAACATATGATCTTCATTTCATCATCTCTTGGTTGAGATTCAAAATATTCTTGGCAAAAAGGGTGAAGACAAGAATCAGCTGCTGGTCAAACAAAAACCAGAAAAAAAAAAACTGAATTTGCTTCAGCTTTACGAAGACAGCTGAAAATCTAACAATCTTTTTTCTACCACATTCTTTTTGATTAAAAAAAAATCTCTTCTTTGAAATATTCATATTCTGAATGTCACGCTTCTTGTTTATTTATTTGATATCCAATATCCAGTATAAATTGATTTATCATTGCTAAGTGACAAGTGGAGACAATAGAACAAAAAAACCCATTTAATGTAGTGGCACTTCATGTGAATATGCACTGTATTAGTGAGGGAGACAAAGAGACTTTAGACATATTTGTCATAAAGGTTTAGTGACAGAAGGGAGGAAAGTTCTGACAGGTCACATTGTGTAAATTCACGTTGCAGGAGCTCTCCATTCAGCACCTCCCAAGCCTTCTCAGAGCCTCTTGGATTGCATAGACCTCTGCCAAGGTCACTTCTTTTGCATACAATGCAAGGTGCAAAGCATTAGGTTTGTCTGGGTATCTTTAAACTGAAATGATAAAGTGCTTCCCCCTTTCAAACCCTCACTTGGTATGTATATATACACACACACGCTCTTTTTCCAGTCACTTTCTACTAAGAGAATAATACACAGGCAGGCAGACCAACTAAACCCATCACATGATATCTTTGCTGGGGGTAACAAAAACAAAGAGGAAAAGGCATGCACACACACACACACACACACACACACACACACACACACACACACAAACACACACACACACACACACACACACACACACACACACACACATAAACACACTGTGTGATGGGAATACAGGAAATGGCAGAAAAAAAAAATCATTTTGTTCTGCACTCACAAAATTATATTTTGCCACCGCGCCACAAAGAGCTCCTGTGTAGTCCGACACCGTGTTAAGTAGAAGCACCGCGGCCTCGGTTAACCTGCTTGTCATAGAAGAAGCTCTCTTCTGGACTTTTTATAAACCTTCTGGCCACTTTACAGCCTTACAGATCAATGCTAAATCTATTAGAAAGGCTTAGCATTAGGGCAGGCTGGAAAGACTAACCCTGTCTGCTGGGATCTCAGGTGTAAATACAGACTTGAGCTAATGCTACTATTAGTATTAAATCTGCCATGACCAGTACTGAAAGCCTCGATAAAACCTAGGTAGCTTTAACAAGTTCAGGTCAGGTGGCCAAATTAGGATGTGTGCCACATGACAAAAGGGATTAAGGCGAGTCGTTGAAAATAACAGGCCAATAAGATCAACATGTGGGTCAAACGGGACAAAAACAATTCTTCTTATGGCCCGAATGGGATATTTGGCGATGGAGAAAAGACAAATGCCGATGTTATTCACTTTGGGAGAACAGATGGAGGTGGAGGAAAGGAAGTGGTGTTTTCAATACAGTATCTTTGATCAGATGAAAATAATAAATAAATAAATAAATAAATTACAATGACAGACCAAATTTTCATCACTTTTCAATCCGAGCCGTTAACTGACTCCCCGTTTGTTTTTGCGAGAACGGCATCGGACAATATTTGGAGAGGAAATTAAGACATATCCTCGGTCCAGGATGTGGTCACCGAGCCACATCAGAAGACTAAAGAGTGTCTCTCGTTTCCCAGCAGTCAAAATGACAAATTCTTGCTGTTACGACACATTTTTGTGCTACACTTCACTTTGCATTTTGCATGTACAGTGAACCTGAAAGGCTTTTTTTACATCCAGGCAAACATAAAAACCGGGTACCTCAAAAGTGTTTGGTAATTAAGTCCTAAAGAGAATCCGATTTCTGTTTCCTCATCTTGTCGAGTTCACAAGACAGACAGTCTGGCAAACTGTCACGGTTGTGCCTATAGTTACTTTTCTCATCGCAGTACACAAAGCAAATATAATCTGTTATAGTATTCGGCTTTTAAGACCTAGATCAATATAAACCGTATTTCCCAAAGAATCAAAAGCTTAGCCGTTTTATCCCCAAGCCCTTCTTGTCCACGGACAGTTAAAAAAAAATATCTCCTGTGAGTTTTGCTCAAAGCAAAAAAAAAAACATTATATCTTATAACAAAAAACGTTTGTCTTTGGATGCCTGTATTAAAGTGAGGGGTTTGTACCAGAACCTCCATGTGTTACACACCATTCATAATCATGACTCAATACATGCTCATCATTAAAAACAATGAATTCTTAATATGTGCATTTGCAAAATTTGATTTCTAAATCTTACAGATCATAATCCTTGTTTACATAATTGGAAAAATATACTGGTTCATATGATAGACTCAAAGTTAAGGTCTTTAACAATATATCATCCTGTAATATATTCACAGTGAAAATCATATGAAATAGTTAGATTTCAACAAAAGTTTGCAAATACTGATTAATGTAAAAAGAATGTTGAACACAATTTTTGTGCATACAAAGTGTATTTACGTGTAGCCCTCGTTTGGTACCACATCTACAGAATGAAAACTACTTACCTGTCACAAATGAAGGTCTAAAATCTCTGCAGACCCACACACAGGAGTCTTCTCTCGGTGCTATGGTATCAACCGAGCTTCGAGACACTTCCAGTGACCCAACGGTGAGGCATCTCGCTTCGGACACCACATGTAGAAGAGGTGGAGTCTTGAAACCCAAGTTCAAAGGGTGCAAAACATCCACACTAACCATTATGCCAAAAGCACATCATCACACCGCAGTGCACACCCTGAGAAAGTACGTTTATTTATATAAAGCCAATTTTGAGAGCGCAGACGCAAATTCATGAATTAAATCAGTGTGCTCCAACCCAGAGGTTCCCAAATATTTCGGCCTCCAATGGCCAAAATAAATGCCAGGGGACTGTGAATGACTGGAATTGGTTGAAGTATCATAAAGATTGCATGCAAATGCACAAATAGTCCTGGATACTCATCCAAATATTTAGGCTAAGAGCTTTTTAATCACTTTAAATTTTCATTTAATTACATGAAAGTCATTAAGAATAATAGCTCGGACGACCCGCCTGTTCCCTCGATCTGCCTTTGCTTTTGCTGCCTTAAAGCGTCTGTTAAAAGTAAATGATTACATATCAAAAACAATTTGAAGTTCTGATCTCGTGGTTCTTGAGCTGATACTTACAGTAAAACTGTGCGTATTGTTCTGGATTAAAGACACAATCTCTGAAGCAAAGTAAGTAGTTGGATGTCTACATAAAGGAACCTACAGAGAACTGGTTGGACATTCTGGATCAGTTGTTAAAAACTCTCTAATGTGGTAAGATCACAATCTGGATCACAAGATCTTTTGGAGGGATTAAACAAGGTTCATCAGGAACGTTTTGACCGGGAATGATCCGGGAACAGTTTGCTGGAGAATAAATAAAGCTGGCTAAAGAAGCAATAGTCATTTTTCATGTACGTAACAAGTAACCAGTATATAACAATGCACAATTCAGCAATGAACAATCACAACCCATCGATTTGATGTTGTAAAACGTGCATATTTTCATACTCGTTCTGATATTATGCACCACCTCTGTTGCGTGCGTTCAAACACTGAGTGGAGGAATGAGTCTGAACTTGCCGTGTACTGGCAATCATTGCTCCTGTTTTTGAACAGTGACATGCAAATAGTCTGGATAACAGGGTGTGTACTTTGTGAACATAATTTGGCAATGAATGCACTTTTATTTATAAAAGTCAATTGCTTCTCTGATTGACTTTTACAAATATAATCCCCTGCATCCACCCATCCTTACATTTTTGTCAGCATTCCAGCATAAAGGTTATTCTTTGGTTTTATTTCTGAGTTCATAGAAATGCAATAATTAATTAGAAACGCCATCCAGTAGTTAATTAATTGTGACAGCAGATCCCAGAATCAAACCAAAACCACATTTCAGTCTTATTTGTGCTATCCCTTCATCAGATCATTTGATAAAAGAGTGAATGCTGCTCAGTCACGAAACATGGGCTTTAGCTCACTATTCAATATGGGATGACGTGAAAAAATGAATTAGCATTTTAATCTCTACCAGGCATTAAAACAATACTGGATTTGAGCATTTTTCAAAAATATGCTTGAAAAGGGTACACTATACAAATATGAGCTAAAAGTCTAAGATGTTGTCAAATAAAATGGCCTCAAAGAAATGAAGGATAATAGTTACATTTTAGACCTGGAAATGCCAGTGCCATTCAAACAAACTACACATTGAAAAAAATACCGTGCAAAGATTTAAAATGGCAACCACAAGACCATCAGGACAACATGCTCCTGAATCACCACGCATTGATAAAGCATTCGGGCCCCTGATAGGTTCTGCTGTTGAGTGTTAATCAACTCCTCTAAGGCAATTTAAGTTGCTTAGAAACAAGTTTTCTTGGAATGGGAACAACTTGGAAATAGGCCTGTTTTAGCACCATAGATGGCTCAAAGTTGTTGTTTTTTTTTCCGAGAAACAATTGAATAGCAGCTTGTTGGAAGTGAACAAAATCTTTAACAGGCATCGAGTCATCACGGCAAAATTTGTGAAGAACGGTTTTCAGATTAAAATAGCTTGCCTGGGAAAACATATCAAATTGTATGCATTGAAATGTCTTTGTCTAATGGAGAGATCAACAAATAAATATATGTCTGGCAACCTGAATTTACAATACTTTATTGGGGGCCGTTAAAATGGTCTAAATCTAATCGTCAAGCTCTTTTATGCATTTCTGTGGTTGTAGCAAATCTTGTTTCATAAATAGAAACTGATTATATGTACCATGCAATGTCATTGACAGCTTCATGGAAAACTCTGATTACAAGACAAAAGGAAAGCACTCATGGAAGTGTAGAGAGATGATTATTAATGCCTTACATTGATGATTTATGCTGTGTTATCAGTATTACATGACTAAACATAAAGTGACTCGTGTGCTTTATTAATCAGTCGCTGATGACTGATTTCTCCTGCAAGTAACGCTGTAAATACCAGCAGTAAATGCGGAGAAGCATCAGATGTTAGCACCAACAAGCTCCACCATTGTTTAGAGCCCCAGAGGGCCAAGTACTGCAGTTAAGCGGCGTGTCAAAGCAGTTTGATTCAGCTTCTACATTCAGTTCAGGATGACAAACACAAGTCTGGTCTTATTGTGAGATCGAGGCGGGGAACGGATCGGCCGAAAGAAGTGTTTTCCAAGGCAACAGAAGAATCCTTTGGGGGATCTCTGAGTCCGCCATAAATTCCCATTACAAAGACAAAAGCAAAACAAACAATGTGTTGGTGTGGATGATTATACGTCAATTTGCTTTTCAAATGAAAGCAATGGAAGCTTTATAGCCAGTAGACTGAAGCCAATCAACCTATGCATCCAGGCCAACAAAACTATATGTATCCGTGACACTGTAAGATTCAGGAGTTTGCCTTTGCAACTCAGGAAATTTTCTCACTGTAGCATTTCTTCTTTTTCCAAAAGTTGTTCATATGAGCTTGCGCAGAAAGCATATAATAGTAGAAGTTAAGGACCTAAAGAAAGGACTGATGACAATACATTATATGAGGCGTGTGAGCAGGGGTGGGGAGTGCAAGGCGGTAAACTGCTAAATTTTGTTGTTCTTTTTTAAGACAATGAATAGTGGACGGCGCATTGTAGTGCATTTTTGTTCATCTCATCACCCAAATAAGCACCTAAAACCAGTGCATGTGCGTGTGTGTGTGTGTGTAGTCTACTGCCTCGGTGAGTCATGAGAAAATAGCCCCATCTGAAGGTGAGACATCCTCTTGTTATGGAAAGTTAAGGGAAATCTTTGAATTAGTCTGTGCTTTGAAGGAAGGCTGGTTGCAGTTAGGACTGAAGTAGCAGCTGAGGACAAGGCTTTGTGTGTCACTGGGTTACTGGTTCAGCAACTGATGCAAGTACATTGAGTACGAGTATAACTAAACACACGTAAACAGTTAATATATCTGCAAACCATTATTTATACGGGCTTTCTCTTAAACATTTACTTTAGGAGCTGTTTCTTGTATTAACTGTTACTGATAATAAGTTTGCCTGTCCCAGACATCATACACAAAGGGAGCCTGCCTGTGTTGGATATATTCCGATCTGGTGGAAATTATTTACTTCAGTCGAATGTACGACGCAACCGAGATGAATGTAGCAGTAATGCAGCTGCTTTTTAATTCGTTCATAAACACAAGAGTTTCTGCCGTGGGGAATTTACAAAACAGAGGCCAAAATGGGGGATTAGAGGAAGCGCATATCCAAAGATTAAGTTTTCACTTATAAACCACAAAGATACATCATGAAGACTAGAAAAAAAAAAAGAACTGGATGAAAAGTAACTGAAACTCGTTGCAGGGAATTTGATTAAAGAAAGACTGGAAGAATCGGAGTTGTTTATTAACAAATACTGAATACTGTACATCTTCGACTGCAGTCTGCATGCATACGCCACTCAATGTACCTACTGCCTCTGTACAGTAATTACAGCAGAAATACAAAACTCTGATGACACACATCTGGATTGTGTCAAATGTCGTCACATATGCTCTGCTCTTGTGAATGAGGAAGTCACTTGCTGTTACTTTTCACATTTCCACCAGGAAATGTGAAAAGTTTTTCAACCAAACGCAGCCAGCAGCCTGTCAGAGTTACAACACCTGCATGACACAAAAACTCTCAAACCACAGGTTTATGTTTGAATAAACATTTTACTGCATTTCGTCAGGTTGAAACGTGCCTCTTGGTTAACAAACGCTGATAGCCAACATTGCTAAATCACAAATGCATTTTTGTTTCAGTGAAACAAGATCTCTTGAGGAGATCCAGGATATATTCAACAAGCCTTGCTTTGTATTGGGCCCTGGTTGTTGGACCAGACTGAGTTGAGATCACACTTATGTAAGATAAACAAAAACACAGTTTGCTGATGCTATCAAGCCAAGCTTTACTTTGCTAAAAAGGAACTGGAAACATTTCTTAATCAGTTGCTTCCCCTGTCAGACTCACTGGGCTGAAGATAAGTGAATGACAGTTTCATCAATAGCAGAAAAAGTCCCTGGCCTTTTTCTGTTGTTTGTCTGGTTTTGAAAGACAATTGTGTTTCCACTCTGCTGGTACACTGTCTGTTTCCTGCAGATGAAGGCCCTCTGCCACTCAGAGGTCACACACAAAGATGTGATAGCTTAAAAAGATGATACGCTGTAGACGTCACAAATTCACTGTACATAAAAACGCACACACATACATCATTTATCATTCTTATGATGCACAATAGCAATTGCTCACACTGCATGAGGAGTCTCATGAGCAATGTATAATTCAGTGCATCATCTACAAACATAGGCATTTTCTTGTGAGAATATTTGTGTGTAAAACAAACACATAAGGGAAGCGTGTGTATCAGTCACATGAGATAATATGGAGTTAATTAAAAAAAAAATGAAAATATGTGGGTGCCACCATGAAACCAATCCATGGCTTTAGTGATGTCAAAGTATTTTAATTTAAGAGACAATGTCAATTCCTTGTATAAACCCCACCACCACCATACAGTTGTGTGTCAATAAAAGACATTGCTATGTGTGTGACCTCATCATCCTTTTTATCGTCTAAACATCCACTTAGGCAGCTGCTGCAGCACAGTGCTCAGTACATTTCTGTGACTGTACTATTGCAATGGCACTAGTTAAAAACACATTTTCCGTGTTTGGTCAAGAACAAAGCAGCACAGTGGCTGCAAAAACCAAAAACGTCAGCACACACTGCTGACGCATTAAGTGTGTGTGTGTGTGTGTGAGAATTGGGGCTGACTAAAGTTCCAGTCAGAGCGTGGGGTGCGTGACAAAGTGCTAATGACTTGTTGCTCTTTAATGATGAAACGTAATTTATCTTATATCAAGACAGGACAGTAAGAAAGAACTTGTGTTCTTCAACCCCTGATGAAATAATGAGGGATAGGACCCACAATTCTTAACCCACAATCTGATCGCTAAAGCACTTTAGAGAGGTTGGATGGTCGAGTGGTTAGCAATGATGCATGTGACACCAGCAGCACAGATTTTAAACCCCACATCAGAGAAATTGCTTTTCTGCAACCAAAAGTGCTCCAAGGAGAAATTTGGTACTCAGACAACCGAATGTCCGACTGTGACAGGATAGACGCACTAGCAAAGGTGAATTCTAAGCTCAAATCATTGTAATTTAAAACATTTCTGGTTTTGATTTCAAACGTATTGGTTTGAAACTAGTGCTAGATACCAATGTGCAGTAGAAGCTAGTTTTCAGAAACCAGCATAAACCCAAAACTAAATTGCGTTCTTCAAAATCTCTTTGCATTATGAAACTGGTTACCTGAAAATATCCCACAAACTGACACCTCATATCCGTTAATTAATCTAGAATATTGGCAAAAAGATACTTCCTTCTATTTCTATGTATTTTCTAAAGCCAGAGACATTTTCAACATCTCATTTTGAGAGAGGATAAAAGAAAAAAAAACATTCTTCTTCAGTGAGTATGAAACCAACATGTTATAATGGGGACAAAAGGGAAGCCTTTTATTTGTATTCTTGCTCAGCTGGTGACGTTTGGTGAAAAAGTGGGATGCAATTAGTCAGCCTCGTCTAGGTTTGGAAGTGCCATCCTGAATGCCATTCGGAAATTTGTGCCGAGTATATATTTCATTTTTAACTGTCAAGTAAAACTGCGAAGAAACAACAACAAAAAAAAAGGACAGTGTGTGTCCATTACGAACTGAATAATGTCTCTTTGTGAGCAACATCAACAAATGTGTTAATGCAGGTGTGTGTGTGTGTGTGTGTATGTGTGTGTGTATGTGTGTATGTGTGTACGTGTGTATGTGTGTGTGTTTCCTGATTGTGGGTGGGCCCATTAGCCCACAACCTCTCATAGCTTATGGGTCAGTGGTTTAGGAAAAAATGTTCTGAACCAAAACCGCATATACACACAGAGGTGCACACACACACACACACACATACACATACACACGTACACAGACGTACCACAACACACACAACCACAGCATCATGCCAAACTATATATACAGACAGACAGACAGACAGACAGACACACACACACACACACACACAGACCCTGATCGTGTGACACACATTATAACAAACTTTGTTCACATAAAACAAACACACTAGTGTGTGTGTGTGTGTGTGTGGGTGTGTGTGTGTGTGTGTGTGTGTGTGTGTGTGTGTGTGTGTGTGTGTGTGTGTGTGTGTGTGTGTGTGTGCGTGTCTTGCTTTATTGAAGTTTTATGATGAAACATGAAGACTGACCCTAATTCAAACCATATGATGGGACCAGTGTTTGATCTCTGCAAGCTCTCTGACTCACAGAGGGGCTCACCGTGTGTGTGGTCACACATTCACGTTACACATGTGATAGGTTAATGGTCTCACTTCCACAAATGCATACACACTGTAAGCAACGCAAGTTATTTGTCTCTGAAAAAATGCAAAATGCCTCTCTCGAGATAAACAGAAACCTAGCGTGGAAAATTGCCGTAATGGACGATTAAATCTGAAAAAATTAAGGAAATTATCCTACATAAGTCGATAATATCAACTACACATATAATCTATGCAATCAATGAAGTTAAGATTTTAATTGACTCCTCGGGATTGGTATTTGCATCTCCTAATCGACCACTTTCAAAGAATTGGGGGACAATATGGAGTAACTTAATTAGCTAATAAGTAAATATAATGCATTCACAGTGTGGGACAGGCCAGCTGGCCAGGCACTGGCTCAGGTGTGAAAACACCGCCGACAATAAGTCCTTGCGGTGTTACACAATCGTCATTGACTGTGATCATTTTTGCGAAAATACTGGAACTGATATTCACACATATTTTCTTACTTACGTTCCTTGAACTTACCAGATTTTTATTGAGCCTTCCTCGAACTATGACATTATTTCTTTTCTCCTTTTTCTTACCTGACTCTGAACTCATCCTACCCATTCTAGATTTTTTTTTCTCTCCCCCTTTTCTGTATGTCTCCCTCTCCTCTGAGATTTCCCTCAGTCCTGCTCCCACTTTTGCTCTACCCTCCTTCTCATGTTTTCTCTGTTTCTCACCATTGGATCACTTGTTCTGATCTTTTCTCAGGAGAGATCTCACAGAGGAGCAGTGCAAAGCTGACGTTTCTGTGTGTGTGTGTGTGTGTGTGTGTGTGTGTGTGTGTGTGTGTGTACACACCTGCGATGGAGCAAGATCTGAATGTGTGTATCAAATATAGAATATACGGCATGAAACATACATATAATAAAACATTGATAGCTTCATGTTTCCTTTTTATCTTGAAATAACCATGTGAAGTCATTTTAGATGTACATTATGAAGTTTAATGGGCATTCATAATCTAACATTGATGGCAAGTTCCAGATTTTAATCACATTTCAAATCATTTTGTCAAAAAAACAAGTGTCGTGGGGAAAAACAAAAACTGTAAGATTCTGCTATATCAAATTTACATAGATCTACATAACTCATAAGTGATAGAATGGATAGAGTGATAAAACTGATTAAAACCCTTTGTTGAGCAATAATAACTAATAAATACACACACACAAAAACACACATATATATATATATAATATCTTTATTGAAGCTTATATTTGCTGATAAATTGCAAACTATACTCCATTGTGTTTCTTATTTTTTGGTCAGCCAGGTCTAACCACTTTCCACATTCTCTCTGATGAGCAAAATACAGAAAAGCTAAATCCCTTCAGGGGCAAATCATAATTAGAATCCTAATGAGTCTTACCATTATTTCTTTGTGAAAAGGGTCAATAGTAGTTTTAAAATCCAAACATTTGCAGGATGAGTTGAAACTTTTCAAAACCAAAAATTGCTTAAATTTGACTGACTCTTTCCATTGTCAAGAGCCCTTTCAGTTCTTCTGTAATTCATAACTTTTAGTTGCTCCTGGAGCAGCTCGGCTTTGAAAAAGGCGGATGAGCTGTGACTTCTTCAAACAAAGCACTGCTTACGTGACAGGATGAAATGCAAGCAGTTTCCTGAGACACCTCGAGCTGATCAGAGACGGGCCAGTTTACATCCCTGCAACGTGACTGTGTTTTCTCATTGTAAAGTTAACTTAACCCAGCCAAATGTGAACTTTACCTTTATTTATGGGATCGTGATGGACTGTGCCAGAGCTGGGTTAAACTGTAACCAATCAGAGATTGACGTGAACTCGTTGTGGGAATGTACTTTGCCTGTTTGATTGCCCCAAGAATTCTAGGGTTTGCTTCAATTAAGACAAAAAAAAACAATGTGGTGAAAAGGATACCATTATTGTTTTTGTTAACAATGGCCATTTCTTTTGTGGCCATTGGCTTCTGCAATTCGCTTGCAAGTTAGCGCGCTATGATAAACCCAGACATAGTGAAAATCAACAATTGATTCTCATTGGCTGTTTTTTGCTCCCTCAGCTCTGTCTGTAAAGGTATTTGATGCCTGGTGAAATTTCTACAGATTCTTACTTTTATGGTTTAAACTCATTTGAAATGGATACTACCAAACTACCCCTTAGGGTTAACTGCTCGAAGGATTTACCAAATTCAGCCCTCACACACAATATCCTTCTGTTTTTACCAAATTCCTTTTCTTGTTCCAAGTTTTGGGGTCTTAAACTCTATCGATAACATGACATGCAAGAAGGAACCGTTGAATTTTAATGGCAAGCGGTGCAACTTATCAAGCGCGTGCGTGTGTGTGTGTGTGTGTGTGTGAGTGTGTGTGTGTGTGTGTGTGTGTGTGTGTGTGTGTGTGTGTGTGTGTGTGTGTGTGTGTGTGTGTGTGCGTGTGTGTGCGCGTGCGTGTGCGTGTGTGTGTGTGTGTGTGTGTGTGCGTGTGTGTGTGTGTGTGTGTGTGTGTGTGTGTGTGTGTGTGTGTGTGTGCGTGCGTGCGTGCGTGCGTGTGCGTGTGCGTGTGTGCGTGTGTGTGTGTGTGTGCGTGTGTGTACCCCTGGGCTGATGGGGGAGGCATGTGCTGGCCATTTAGAAGGATTAGAACTGTCAGAGACATCAAGCACGACTAATTATTCTGTTAGCGAACTACACTGCAGGCGTGTGTGTGTGTACGTGTGTTACAAACCCGCTGTGGGCAGGGAATGATGGAGGGAGAGAAAAGCCTGAAAAAGATAAAGCCATGGGTGATAGATGGAACCGAACTAGACAACAGAGTGAGAGAAAATGCTCTCAGTATGAAATATACAGTAGATTGAAAGGAGCAGTGAGAAGAGCAGAATTTGGAGGCCCTTCAAAAAAAAAAGAAGAGGGCAGAAATGCGTTGAAGGCGTGGAATCAGACATCAGACAAGCAGAGGGAAATGAGTAAAGCGTGATGTAAAGGGAGTGAAGAATGAGGAGATGTTGAAAAGGGAGGGGTGACCAGGAGAGGAAAAGAAGAGGATGACCTACCTCATGTCTTCACGGATGACTGCATTTGTATCCAAACATCCCAACATGCACCGCTGTGCTACTCGGGGCGAAATCAGCCTGCAGCAGCCAATCAGCCGTGGCCTTTTACCACCTCGCCGTGGGCACAATGTGCGTGACCGAGTATGTGTGTTTGCATGTGTGCGAGTTCATGCGGAAGCGTGCGGCAACATCCACATACATGCGCGCACACACTCACTCACGCACACAGACACACACATCTGTTTGTGTATGTGAGTTTATGGATACATACCTCCTCACTACACTGCCTCTCTGATTTATCTTCAAACAGACAGTTCACCAATCTCCTCTCCCACACCTCCTTTTCCCATCTCCCCCTTTTTCCATCCATCCCTCCAGTCTCGCTCTGACTCGCTTATGCTCACCACCAATCCATCCATCTTCCAAATACCTCCCCCCGTGTCAGTCTTAACCTATCTGCCGCCCTTTTCGCTCCTCTGTCCGTCTTTCCTTTTACATCTACCTATCCCTCAATCTGCATTCCCATGAGGCAGACAATTTCCTGAATCCCACTGGAGTGGAAAGTTTTCAGATTTAATACAACCTGCATGGACGTGACAAGCTGACGTTTCAAGAGGAAGGCTGACGGGAGTCTTGGGGAAAAAGGGAGAAACAAGTCAGGGAGGGTGATTTAAGATAGAAACATGGTTGAGGGAGTTGTGTTTATGATCCAAGTAACACCCTCTCTGTTACTGCTGGTGGCGCTGAAGCTTTAAGCAGGTAGAGTAGGCCCTCAGGCAAGAGTTAGCCCCGACATGGAAGCATTTCTACAATAACAAGGCAGGTAAAAGGAGCAGGACAAGAAGAGGGTCATGCAAGACGTAGTGCTACTAGTATAAAAGACAGTGACCTGGATCTGCTGTCACTTTGGCCCATTTCTCTTGCACCTGATGGAGAGACAGTCACATCAAATCACTTCCACCCTCTTTGGCTTGTCCTCTTGTGTTTACGTTTATGATTCTGTCGAGACACATACAGTCTGAAGA
Source organism: Fistularia tabacaria (assembly GCA_901007705.1). Classification (NCBI taxonomy): domain Eukaryota; kingdom Metazoa; phylum Chordata; class Actinopteri; order Syngnathiformes; family Fistulariidae; genus Fistularia; species Fistularia tabacaria. Next base: position 290,369 of record CAAKHD010013680.1, on the reverse strand, counting down.
TGCACTCATTAAGATGCAAGCGCAGGGTGGTTGTGACAGGCCTCAGCAATAGGTTTTCAGGGGCTGCAGACCCTGTTTAGAGCTCAAAATATAAAGAATCATAAATGATCCAATCTCGAGTCATCATACTTGGACTTACTAATCTTTCGAGCGAAAAGCCGAAAGGAAAAGAAGAAGACTAATCTTTCGAGCGACTACTTGTGATCAGGTTTCAGCTACTGGATAATTATTGTATACTTATTTAAATCAGTAGTGAATGTCTACTACATATGTAACCTTTTTTTAGACGACAGCTGACTAATTACTTCTGATAGTGAATTTCCCAAGCTGCTTCTTCTGTGTTGTGTGATCAGACAGACTGCTATTGAGACAGGAGCGGGTAACTGATTCACTTCATACATTTGTTTCCAACAACAACTCAGCGGTTGTGCAACTCAGCCAGTTTATAGAGCAAATATGGCGATGGGGAAGGGATGCTCATTAGTTATGAGTTGAATACAAAAACATGGAGCCTTCAGTGTCATTTGGCCACAGTTGCATCAGCACATTGATTTTTTTTTTTTTCAAACTTTACAATCTACAGTCTATTTTTACCTACTTCTATGTCCATGCCCATAAAGAATGTGTTTGACATCTGTGTCAAAGACTTTAAATGTGTCCCTTTCTGCTCAAACTTTCTTTTTGCAGTCCGTTACTGGTGGACTTCTGAAAAATCCTGGAAGCAGGTTCAAAGTTGCTACATTAAGTCAATTTTTACAGGTCCCCTAAATGGGAAATTGCCTGTGGGAGTTTTAATGGTCAATCAACTCATACCTGAATGCCTTGTCCTCCCCAGACTCCAATGACAAAAATTATCACCTTCTTAGATGTCATTTTAAATTCAAAGGGAATATAAGCATGTTCTCTGACCAATATTCTTCAAGATAACTCAAGACACCTGGAAAGAGATACAATTACCTGGAAACAGCAGGTTTATTTCTGTCAGCTGAGGCAATCTTTTATTATATAAGTGTAATTCCCACTTTTCCATGTGGAATTCACATGACCTGGATGGATGGTAACTAATGTTACGGCTTCAGCGATATCCGCGGAATTACATCGGCCACATCTAATACTGAACAAATGGTCATTACAAGGACAACAAAAACATGAAATATACTGAGCAATGTTTCAGTGCCTGAAAGCAAAACAGGTCATGCTGAACTCCGTTATATAGGTAAAATGACATTTTCAAGGCCTGTTAGCACAGAGTACAGCCGTTCATTCCATGCATACGTAGAGATAACACCAACTAAGGATTATACAGAGTCATACGAGTGTCCTCTGGCAAACAAGTGTGACAATGCACTTTCAGAGTATATTGCATGTTTGAGCTGAGGATGATAAATCTGGATAGAGACTGTGTGACATTCTGAAATAAATGTAGAGTGACAGCCAACTATACAATGCACAATGTAACGAAAGCTGAGCTTTCGTTACATTGTTCAGAGTGAAAGATTACTGTAAATTTCGAGCAGGCGTGTGTGTTTGAATTCATATTTAAAGACATTGATTCAAAGCATGGTTATTGTGGCAGTCTTCTCAGTTTTGCTTTTTCACACGTCTATCTCAGTGACCATTTTCTTTCATTCAATTTATAGATATTTTAACCTGGTCATCTGATGTTTACAGAAAATTCAGACCATTTTTTTTTTTTCCCCAAAAAAAAAAAGTATACATCAGTCAAAAACTAACCAACCTGACGGTTTGATTTTATACACTGTAGGCTACTGTACTCTGCTGGTAAGTCGAAGATACTACATCACTTGTTAAGGTCATGCATTTTGCATCGTAACGCAGCCTTATATGTGGGACCGGGGGGTTGCATTTTTCTCTGGTCTCCATCAATTCCTACATTTTATGCCGTTCTCCTCGTTTTTAACGGTCTTACAGGACAAACTGCAAATCAGTAATACTTTCTTGATCTCGGGGGGAAATGGAGCATTACAAATTGAAAAAGTACAAAAGAATTCCATTTTGATGTATGTCATTGTCTTTCTGCCTTAATTTAATGCCATATTTCATATTTCACCTCAGCCTTAAAACATCGCTTGACTTTCTATGTGCATACTTCCTCATCCGCTGCAGGAGGCGGCGGTAGTGAGCTTCAGTCGTCGGATGCTAATATCGTTTACAAAACAAAAACGTAGAAGTGACTGTTCTCGAAATTATCTGCGCCAGTAGTGCGATTCTGATGGTTCGGTTCGTCGATAAGGAATAGTTCGCTTTTTCCCCCAAGTCAACGGGACGTTTTATTATTCAAGCGAGCAATCCACTTAATATTTGGGATCTGCACTACTCCGAGGCGGATTCCCCTGCAAGCTGCCACACCTGCTAACGCCAGGTAGCTGTAAGTCCAAATTATTTATGTAGATTCGCTTCGTGTGCCACTGCTTTTATTCACCATCGAAGTTGAGAAGTGTACACTTTGTTAGTGTCTTTCAACAAAATCGACCAATGCCACGGAATGCATTTAAGTAAATCATTTTTATTTGTCTCATAGCGCCTTGGTCTTAGCTGCTTTAAAAACAACAAATACGCTGCTAGCTAATGCTTAGCTAGCCCGCTTACTTTCACCGGAAGTTTGGTCGGATGTTCATTAAATAGACGGTACAGCCACTCGTTTTTCTGCAAATATCCACCACAATTACAAAACATTGTTTTTCTTATGTTATATAAAATATATTAAACCTATTTGGCGTTTGCATTGAAAGAGTGTTTACCTCCCTCGGCGACACATTACACATCTGTGTTCGTTGAGGGCTTTGTGATAGCTGCCAATATTGAAAAATGGTTGAATGTTCCAGAGGGGCATTGTCTTTTCTTTTAAACATTTTCATATTGGAATAGTAGACTGGAAAATTCCCCTTAGAGAAAATGATGGTTCTGAATCTTCAACAAATTTTTCACTAATTACATTATACATCTAGATAAATTGAGAGGATCTATCTAGAGATTTGTTCTTGTAGTATATCAACGGAGTATGACATCTCATTATGTTAAAGTATTTTTCATTTGTTTGATAATATTCTCAGAAGTAGAGATTGTGGTCTGACGCCCGAGACTTAATTTTAAACGCTTAAACGATTTTTACTTATTGCTTCAAGAATATGATTTAGATGTGCTACAGGGAAAAATGGAGTGAAGCATTTAAACTAGATTTCTCAACAGGTGCCACACCTATAAATGTAAACTGAACAGCCCCAAGTATTACTTTCTGCCTTTAAGAATGGTCTCAGTGCATCTCTAAATTCCACCAAAGGTCTTAGCGTTGATTTTGCCTCATTGGACATCATCAATTTGCATCTTCTCCTGTGCAATTATTGTGTTGTATAACTCGTATGTTTTATATCAACTTTATTTGCTGCTGTTGTCATCAGAGTCAATATGAACAAAAGGTAGATGGTATTTCCGGGTAGATTAAAAAGTCAAAGGTTTTTCCGATATAAAGATATCTGATGCAAAGTTCTAAACAAATTCTATTGGGCTTTTTCAGATCATGCCTTGTTTCCTTCAGATGCTGAGAGGGTTGCAATCAGAAATCCACTTCTATAAAATTGCTTCCTTATGACGTGTTTGATGGTGTGAACGGACCACAGACTTGGCTCAGTAGTATACCCTCAGAGGGAGACGTGGAGTCAGGATGTCGATCACCAACACACCTACTAGCAACGATGCTTGCCTAAACATCGTGCACAGCCTGATGTGTCACCGGCAAGGAGGCGAGAGTGAGTCTTTTGCCAAGCGGGCCATTGAGAGTCTGGTGAAGAAGCTGAAGGAGAAAAAAGATGAGCTTGACTCACTAATAACAGCCATCACCACTAACGGGGCCCATCCCAGCAAATGTGTGACCATTCAGAGGACGCTTGATGGACGACTGCAGGTACGAGGACAGGGCTGTCTGAACATCCTGCTGCTTCCTCTAGAATTTTTTATCAAATAATTTCTTAAATGCAATGTTTTTTGTGGAATACACCCAGCATTGTGTTGTGGGTTAGAGTGGAATCTCTTTCATTAGAAAAATGCTTAATCATGAAAAAAGGAAGGTTATTTCTGTTGACAATGCTCTTTTATAATGTTAGGGAGTGCAGAACAATAGGATTACATGTGTTTACTCTGCTAGTTATCTTTGGTTTCCTACTTTCCTTTCAATGATTCTTTTGCGGTTTTTCTATTGGAACATCAAAACATGTCTGAAATTACACTAATGCTCTTTTAAAGTTCTTCAAAAATCCAAAGTAGTTTAGTAACCCTTGCATGTGATTGTGAAAGTAGGGCGCTATCACCATAAAACTATCAGTTTCAATGCATTTTTGAGATCATGTAAATATCAGTTAATTCTCTTGCTCAAGGACTTGAAAAAACAAATGTGAATCCCCACACGACAAAAACAAAAAGTCAACAGCCTGCCCATAAACTGTAGCAGGCGCATAGAAGCTTGAAGAAGTTGAAATGCCATCTGGATGATTTGATCACATGTTGGCACCCTTTCTGGTTACAACATACACCAAATTCGTCACTGCATGAATCTCTCGTGACCACTTGGAATTTGAGCTCACATCCTCTGTCCATTCGCTAATAGATGTCTGTATTTTCTTCACTATTTCAAAAGATCAGTTTTAAAAAGGCATATTTTTCCAACCGTAGAGATTGCCTTGCCCATTTTTTACTGATCATTGTGTGCAAGTGTAAAATAAAATGTAAATCTCTAAACAGAGCATTGCATTACACAGTCAGCGTCAGTGTGATGCTGACCACATTTCTGTAAGAATGTGGCCACAGCAAGAGCAGTTATTGTTGTATCCTGTGTTTTTCCTTCATTTATGTCTGTCCAGTGAAATTTACTGTTCTGCTCAAAAATATAGACGCGAGAAGATACAGTAACATACTTTGTTTCTTTGTCATGGGTGTTCTTAGGTGGCTGGACGGAAAGGTGTTCCACATGTAATTTATGCCAGGCTGTGGCGATGGCCAGACCTCCATAAGAACGAACTGAAGCATTTCAAATTCTGTCAGTTTGCCTTTGACCTCAAGTGTGATAGTGTGTGTGTCAACCCCTATCACTATGAGAGGGTGGTGTCTCCTAGCATAGGTGAGTGAAAATGCTTTAGGTCACATACACACTAATATTCTTTCATTTTGAATAAATCACATTATCCATGCTAACAGACAGGACCCGCATTTGCATGGCTATTAACACACTAACCGCATATGTGCTTCCTCATGGTCTTTTGCTGTAGAGATTACCTATTAACAAAGATATACTTGAAAAACAGTCCAGTCAAGGAGAATCTAAAAACATTTTTGGGGCAGTTTAGTAAGCAACCAATCATTGACAGGTTCTCTCTAGTTCATTTTTCCCCTAAAACTTTTAATTTATTGCTGCCTTCAACAAATGTCTTTGTCACTCTCACAAGCACGTAACAGACCCATGTATACCAAGTCATTCTCCTGTACCCAATGACCCATTCATTCTGCTACACACTAAGCCAATAAAGTGGAAAACTGGCCTGAAATTTCCCTGTACTATCAACAGCTGCTGTGTGTGAATCCCAGAAAGTATTAAACTTAATTGACCGGTAAGACAAAGAAAAAGAAGAAAAATCACAAAATGTGGCCTTACTTAGCCTCTGACAATGTTTCCATGTATTTTTGTATATATTCTGTTATTGTGATACAGAGGGCCCTTGTTTCGATCAAATAAAATCCACCCAACAGGAAGAAAAAAAAGAAAATAGTCGCCCGTTACAAAACAATTGAATCAATCATTTAAAGTCAGCTGAATTCTTCAATCTTTTGGTCCGTGTTCAGCAACCAGTCGGACTGAGTTTGTAGAAGATAGAAAAGGAGATTTGAATGGAAAAAAATTCTTCCCTTATTCTTCACAAAATTCAACATGAATGCTACCTTTACATTAGAGCAAATTCACACATTACTGCCTGTTTGTTGTTGTTCCATCCAGATGCGGACGTAGGCTTTTGCTGACTGGGCCAATCTGGCCATTTGAAAGTTTTTTCACCATTCTTCTGGAACATTTCCATTAATAAAATGAAAAAGAAAGACAACAAGGTCAGCAACACCTGTTACTTGTTATTAATGTAGAGTTAACCTCTCATATTTAAGGTTGTTACGTACTTAAAAAGGTATCACAGAAGCAGCGAATGATAATTCTCAGGACAGTTATGGCTATTATATGAATGTCAACATTATCGCCTGGCTTATTTTTGCTGTGCGCATTTGGAAAACAAGTTAACACTCAGGTTTTTAAGAAAGTTTTGGAGGTTCCAAATTTTATAAAGAGAGGAATAATCTCAATGCTTAGTGTACACTTGCACCAAGCACCAAAAATAAGTTACGGGAATGCTCCCTCAGGGTAACAAAATATTCCAGATCACTGGTAAACAGAAACTATTGGAAGATTTTGTAAGTATGAAGGATTCTTAGGAAATGAGTGTAAACGCTGTGCTACAGAAAGTCGTACACAGTTTACACTTCAGTTGAATGACATGACAAAGACATCCTGCAAAGTCTAAGTGGGCTTAAATTGTGCATTGTTTTCTGCACAATGCTACTAGTCATGATAAAACTAATTGGAGTTGCTGTCTGGATCATGGACGGTGTATGTATCAGTATTGATAAGCATTTCGAACTGTTGAAAATACATCCCATCTATTTCTGTTTTCTTCTTTTTTTATCCATTAATCTGCAGATGTATCGGCGCTAACCCTGAACATCTCTGGACCCAGCTCAGCACTAACGGTCAAAGACGAGTACGATTTTGAAGGACAGCAGATCCGGCCTGCTATTGAAGGGGGACACTCCATTCAGACCATCCAACACACCCCATCCAGCAGCCGACCCACCCCGACTGATTCTTTTCCAGCACTGCCCTGTCTCCCTCCCACTGAGGCCTCCAGCGCTGCATCAACTTCATCTTTCCCTACCACTGCTCCTGGATCAGGCAGTAAGATTCTTACAAAAACTTTTGGGGTTCTTGTCCGTCATTCTCCTTGTCTTTTGGTTTCAATATGAAGGGAGTGTGCAGATTCACGTAGCAAGGTCACACTACACAAATAGTAAAACTATAGGTTTTTTTTTTTTTTTTTTTTTAAGAAGATACATATGTGATATAGTTTTTAAAAAGGCATGGTATTTGATACCTTTCGCTGTGAAAGATTTGAAAGCTAACTCTTAGTCTTTCTGCATCATATTTTTTTGTCCCTCAGGTGCCAGCTCAACCTGGTCAAGGAACAGCAGTTTCCCACCGAGCGCACCTCACCACACCAACGGTCATCTGCAGCACCACCCGCCACTGCCACATTCAACACACTACTGTAAGTCCACATTATGTCACACAAATAACAAAAAAAGAAATAAACAGTACACATCCAATACCTGAATGTTTGTCTTTTCATTTCTCCCAGGGCCAGTTCTCAATGAGCTCGCCTTTCAGCCTCCTATATCTAACCATCCAGGTGAGAAGCAGCGATCCCTAACTAGAAAAAAAAAAAAAACTGTCTTCTGTGTCACATATGTAGCCAAGATACATTTCAATGTTACCTTATTTTAAATGTTAACTATACTCTAATCATACAGATAAGACAAACCATGCATCCTTACCCTTTGAAGTCAACCAGTTTCAAAATTTGCACAGATATGTAATTTATCACTATATTTAAATAATTGCCATTTTTACTTATGCTATTGTCGTTTTGCCACTGTAGTATTGAGTAATGTTTTTGTATTTTAGTAATTTTATTGCACTCTGCCATTTATTGTTTCACATGGTCAATAAAATGTTAATAAAAAGTCCCGTTCTACCATCATTAGCTGGTGGTGGACAGTCAGGATCTACATAATAAAGTAGTCTCTGGGCACGTTTGTTCGGTTTCAGAATTGGATCAAACTTGGTTGAAGTAGTAGTCCAGTCTGGTTTTGAAATTCTCTCTCTTTTTTTCAAGCACCTGACTACTGGTGTTCGATCGCCTATTTCGAGATGGATCTTCAAGTGGGGGAGACGTTTAAGGTGCCCTCTACTTGCCCTATTGTAACAGTGGACGGTTATGTTGACCCATCAGGAGGAGACCGGTTTTGTCTGGGCCAGCTCAGTAATGTACATCGCACAGATGCTATTGAGAGAGCAAGGTACGTTACACAGGTCCTGCTTTGTTTTGATAAAGACCGTTCAATTTTGTATCCTTATGGACTTTTTGGAAGGTAACATTTAAAAGGTGATATTGGCCAGAGGTCTGAACCTTTAGTGGGGGGTGCTAACTTCTTCATTGAGTTTGAACGGAAAGTAATTTGAAACTGACATTTCAAGCAAATGAGATAGGTGTGGAGTTCCTCTAAGGGCTCGGACCTCGACTGCAGCACAGAAAGCACCAGAATGGAAAATGTATAAGGCAGCATCGGTCACACACTTCCTTTATTCCTTCTGCCATTACAGCTTTCCTTCCTGTCCCCTTTTTCAGGCTTCACATTGGAAAGGGGGTCCAGTTGGAGTGTAAAGGTGAGGGTGACGTGTGGGTGCGGTGCCTCAGTGACCACGCTGTGTTTGTTCAGAGTTACTACCTGGACAGAGAGGCAGGTAGAGCCCCTGGAGACGCTGTTCACAAAATCTATCCAAGCGCTTACATCAAGGTGAGGACATTGTTTACAGCACTACGACCTTGTCAACTGCAAATACAGAATCACCTTTGACAACTTGATCTCTTGTTTCATGAGAAATGCTTGTGGCTGACAGTGACTGAAGGTCAACAGCAGTGTTTGTCTTCTGCATGTCATGTTTCTCGTCTCCATAGAATGGACACACCTGGATTTTTAAAATTGCATGCAAAACAAAATAACATTCAAACATTTAGGAAATTCCTCAAATGTTTAAAGTCCTGCTTACACTATATTTCTTTGATCAATATGCTGCAAACAATTTCACTCAACAGGGAAAGAATATCATGCTGCACATATTGCAGTGAAATAACCAATCTCTAATTTTATATTCTTGAATAAAAATTAAATACAGTCCATGAATTTAGCCATGCAGTTGCAAACCAGACACATGATGGCTGAACAGTTTAAAAAAATTTACAATGGATTGGACTTTCGCAAGTGTGTTTCTGAAGAATTTTCTTTGAAAACCCCACAGTTGTTGAATCTTATTTTACATTGCTCTGTTTTGAGGTGTTAATTAGTTAAGCCGGCAGCTAGAATCACATTTGTTAAAAAAAAAAAAAAAAAAAAAAAAAACCCCTTTTTTTTTTTTTTTTTATTTTTTTTTAAAAACCAAATTGGGGGTTTCCCCTTTGTGTTTTGATGTTTTGCTTTTTCAGGTTTTTAGTTTAAAAAGAAAACCAAAATTTCC
>CAAKHD010013680.1:267476-280949 GCA_901007705.1 Fistularia tabacaria | reverse complement strand
TTCTGTTTTGAGGTTTTAATTATTTAACCGGCAGCTAAAAACACATTTTTTAAAAAAAAAAAAAAAAAAAAAAAAAAACCTCCTTGTTTTTTTTTGTTTAGTATTTATTAAAATCCAAATTGGGAGTCTTACCCTTGTGCTTTGAAGTTCGTGCATTTTCAGGTATTCAGTTTAAAACGAAAAGCTAAATTTCCATTGGATTTTGTATGGTTTTAAAAGTGGAAAAAAAAAAAAAAAAACATCAGAACTGAAATTGGAAACCTTAAAACACAGACAAAACAAATGAGTGAATCCTTAGTTTGAACTGTCTCCTCGTCTCCCGTCAGGTGTTTGACCTTCGTCAGTGCCACAGACAGATGCAGCAGCAGGCTGCCACCGCTCAGGCAGCCGCCGCTGCCCAGGCTGCAGCTGTGGCTGGAAATATACCCGGGCCCGGCTCTGTAGGAGGGATTGCACCTGCGATTAGTGAGTACCAGCCACTGCAGAGTCTTAACGCAGTCCAATATCGACTGTGTGACGTCCTCAGAAGACCTATGCGTTTTTTAAAATGCAACTGTTAAATCTTAGCTCATAATTATTTGCTTCGTGCGTTTTGATATTTCTGCTTGCAATAGAAGAAAAATTTGGAATGATAATCAGTTTGTTGATTCTTTCAGAACATGACCACTCTCACACGAAGTTGATATTTAAAAACTCACCCAGCGAGTGTCACAGTGAATCAGCCGTGCTCTCGCCCCCTTCCTTCAGGTCTCTCTGCTGCAGCCGGCATCGGGGTCGACGACCTCAGAAGGCTTTGTATTCTCAGGATGAGTTTTGTGAAAGGTTGGGGGCCCGACTACCCCCGCCAGAGCATCAAGGAGACGCCCTGCTGGATTGAGATCCACCTCCACAGAGCCCTACAATTACTGGATGAAGTTCTGCACACTATGCCTATAGCAGACCCTCAGCCGCTGGACTGAGCTCCTCTGAACTGCAACACAGAGTCTTCCTCGGTGGAACTGCTCGGGTTGGACCAGCTGGGACACCCAACCTCATCACTGTAATCAAATGCTTTCAGGTGTGTTTGTGGCACCTCAGTGCTCTTTAACCAAGACTGGCATCAAAAAACAAAGCCATGTGTCAAAGATATTTGAAGTGATGTGTTTGATAAATGGGTTTGGCTTTTTTGATGAGAAGAATATAAACTTCAGAGCTAGATTAAGACATTACTCCAGATATAAAGTACCAAAACATGCCCATAGACTATATACAGATCCCTTCAAACTGAAACGGACACAGACTCTTGGTGTCCTGTCAGGACACGCGGACATTAGCCTCTACGCCCGGGGGGACGAAAGCTGGGTTCCATCACAAACCAGCAGAGCCTCGAGGACCAGTGCTTGACATAGATCTGACGTCCAACTGTGGGTTCAGGCTTTCAGTTCTGTAGCATTCCACGAGAGAAATGACTCACCATGACGAAATCCGCTTCTTTGGCCCCGAGATGAAGCTTGAACTATTTGAGGTGTGGACTTGTGAAACAACAGGTTTAGGGGTTAACTCATTGTTACGAAACATGTCTGATCTCCTGGGTACAACACAACAGCCGTCTTTTTTGATGCAACATTCATTCAAGGCAAATTTTCAAATTTGGGATTTTTCTTACTCACTGACCTGTGATTATTATATAGGTTCATACCACTTGGTCAACATGTGCCAGCTACTCGTCAAAGCGGTCTTTCACGAGTAACGTGGCGTCCCCTTCAACATTTACCGCAGGATAATGAGTGAGGAAACTCAAAACGGCTCTTGCCTTTTCCCAGCTTCTAGACATGTAGAGACTGATAACGTCATGCCTGCCAAACGCACACAATGTTTTGTTCCTAATGTAACACGAGTCAGTAATTCACAATCGGCCAATACTGGAGTACAAACCCCGAACATAACGTTTTTGTTTTTTTTTAACATAATACAATAAATCATGTTGTTAATTTGCCGGGTAAAACATAGAAAACGCTGTCAGTGGGGCCAGTAATCTAAAAATACACCGTTTTATTCAGGGGTCAATGGGAATAACTCCCAATTTGTTTCCCCCTTTGGTCCAGTAATTGAAGTCAAAACAATCCTTGTTGAAGAGGGACACGGCCCAACGTATCCAAACAAAATCCAGGAACAATTTAGCAATTTCTTGTACTACATCAGCTCCGGCTGCCACTCCCGCTGTGTGTGTCGTCACGATGTGCGTCCTGGTTCTTGTAATGAACGTAATCAGTTTGCAATGGAGGTTTGTTTTATAGAACAGGAAACTGGTGAAGCTGCTTCAGGCTTCGGCCTCTCGGTTTGTGAGCTTATATACGCAAAAAAAAAAAAAAAAAAACGACTAGCAAAAGCCATCAAAATGTAATATAAAGACAAACAGGCTACATCTGAGCCTGTAAAGTACTAGGAGTAAGGAAAAAATATCTGCCAATCTTGCATTTCACTGCAGACATGTCAAATGGAGGCAGTTTGTGGCGGACATCAGCTGTGTAGCACCACCACAGCTTTCACGTTGCTCCCGAATGTTTGGGTTTGCTTAAAATTTTGCCAGAGAGAAACTAAAAATGAAGGAAAAAAACAGCTCAAGACTGCTGGAGCTTAAGGGTGTGCTTTTCCCCAACCGCTTATTTACTGGCTTCCAAATATGCTCTGAAAACCCTGAACACCCACGTTCACAAGGATCTACTGAAGACTATTTTGATCATCCGTAATGTAGTAGTCAATGAGTAATGTAATTATTACATTGTGTGTTGAAAGTAATTCAAGGCGAAGGTCAAAAAAACGTCACATTAATGCCAGTTATTTCATAATAGCGATTGTTGCATCATTGGCTTTTGCAAGTGTCATCAGATGACTGAAGAGAGAAAGGAGAGGGAGACTGCTGATCTCCATGTCTGAGACTCTGAGGTCACAATATCTATAAAAGTGTTGAACAAGGTCCTTTGACCCTTTGTCATACCAGAGGAAAGCTGGTTCAATTTAGATTCAATGTATTAATTGTGCTTTCGGTCATTTTCAATCCAAGTCTCTACAAACAGCAGACCAACGGAGTCCAATATCAGAATCTTTAAAACTAAATCTTTTATGACTTATTGCCCACTAGCTTATATTCAGGTCTCTTGTGTAGAGGTTAGACACAATTTTTCTTTAAAAAAAAAAAAATAGACTTATTGTGTTTTCTGGCACTTTAGTTTTATTCTTTTTTTATTTTTAATTTAACAACCCTAATTTTGTGATGGTTGATGTTCCTAAGTTATGTTGTATGTAGAATCGTGAGCAGAGGCAACATTTATAACATACAGGAAAATGGGGTTGTGCATGTACACACATTTTTCAGGTTTCTTTTGGTCGTCAGTCTTTTCAGTTTTGTTTTGTTTTTTAGATATTCATACTTTTTTAAAAAATACATGTAAATAACCTTTTTTTTTCCATACATGTTGATGTTTGCATGATTTTTATGGTTAATAGACTCTTGTATCTTTACCCTTAAAAAAAAAAAAAACGCCTTTTACTTCAGGGAAACGTAACCATTTGAGGAAATTAAATCAGAAGATACTTATTTGCATTTTGCTGGTTTAAAAGAAAAGCATTAGATGATGCAGAATAAAGCCGCATCGTCATATTTGATATAATTTGTGTAAATACTAAGTACATGCTGCAGCAGCTCCAGAAGAAGACCGTCTATCTGCCAAACACTAGAGCTGAATCATGTTTACATAAATTCAGAAACCCGAATCACTTCTCCACATGCATTTCTATCTTAATCTGAAGCGACTGGCATTATCTCTTCTAGTCTTTAAGAACAAATGACTATTGTTGAACAGAAATCTTTGCGCCCTCCTCTCTGCCGAGAGCTGCATGTGATGCATCTTGTGTGTTTCTTTTTTCAATGTGTTTAATAGATATCACATTTTTAATAGACATTTATTCTTTTCCATTTGTTGTGACCAACTAACAACCAACATGATTTTTTTGACCTTGATCTGCTGGCCGATATATTTCTTTAGAGCTAACTTAAAAATTCCTAAACAGGTGAATACTTTGAAATCAATTCCATTTACATCAGATGGAATGGAAATTAATTTTAACGCTGCAGCGCTTGGAGGAAATTGCTCCATTTCCCCAATTTTTTTGCTAGAAATTAGGCCTATGGCTGCTTTGCCCCTTCAGTCCTATCTTTGTCATTGAATTTATGCAGGATTGTCAAAAAACAGGGATAGAGACATCGTGAAGCTCGATTTGTCGTGAAAAAAAAATTAGTCCTGTTATGTTTTACCTGGATGAGGAAAGATGTCTTTATCTCACTTGCGGTTACTCGAAGTACCTTAAAGACAAAGCTAAGACAGGTTGATGATTATGTTGACAAATGTCATTTTTAACTTGTATTTCTTATGTGAGAGTCTATGATTAAATATGGCCTGATATTCTTGAACCAGTGACCCGTTTGCTTTCTTGTACCTTCGAAAGGAGGAAAGTAGTAGAGTTTCATTGGTTTACATTTATTTTCATTCTGCTCGGGATGAAATGCGATGCCACCGGGGGGATTGCACAACAATCCATAATAATTTTCCAAGCAGCATTTAAATGAGTCCAAGCAGATGGTGTATGTTCCAGATACAGCCCCCAGAACAAATGAAGGGTTTTGAAGCACAAAACATCAACCAAAGAAGGCATCGGTATCAGGTTTTAGAAAAAAATATTGAACCACCTTTCAAGTTGTAGATACATTTGCAAGACCTGCGTCCTGAAGTATTGTAGTCATTACACAGGAAGGGATATATTAGCAATGTTTCGGATTGTGCTGAAACCGGCAGGAGGTAATCGATAAAAACAAGTGCAACCAGAGCATTTTACAGAAATGAATCACAAGAGTCTAACGTGGCTTTAAATGAAACCGTCTTTATTAAGTAACTTTAATATCAGAAAAATAAAACTCTTAAATTCTCTTTACAGCAAATATATAATATCAGTGCTTTGGCCGCAATAACTTAAAAGGCCATTATAAAATATAGTCTGCTTTAAAACTCCTGACTTAATTTGAAGGATTTATATGCCATGAGACTCCCCTACATATACATAACAAAAGTGTAGTAAAATTAGCAAATACCTTGAACCTGTTGGTACAGCTCAACAATATATGTATTTATATAGAGATAATACATTTTACAGTTTACCTTTCTTAATTTGGTGGCGTACAGACATTAACAGGCAGCTTGATTCCTTGGCCTTTTTACAGTTGCAGAGTGACGTTTTACAATGGCGGTACATTATGCAGACATGCTTGTGATGCACATTCCATTTCCACTAGGTTTAACTGCAGCTATCAATACTATTATCATCTTCAATACTGTAAACTAATAACTAGACTACAAGCAGATAGCATTTAAGCCCTCCTGCAACGTTTCTGTTTCCAGCTCTTCATTCACTTATCACTCGAAGAAAAAAAATAAAAAATTAAAATCTTATTGTAAACATTTTAATATAGATATATTTTTGTATATATATGAAATGTAACAAAATAAAAAATTCGTTCTGTATATTTATCAGTCATTAACAGTAAAATTATAATATAAAACAATACATACACAAAAATGTCAGATTCATGTCCATAAACTGAGGGTCAACAGGGTATTGCATTCCCTCAGAGGCCAAAAAAGATACAGACCCTTCCGAGAGACGTGAGAAGTACAACAGGAAGGACGGATAGAAATCCCAAAAGGGGAAAGAAACAGATGGGATTTTTTTGCACTTATGGGACTGTTTGGTTCCATTTCCTCAAGAAAGCTCCATCATCCATGAAAGAAAAATGTTATTTAGGTAAAAGAACTCAGCAATGAAAATCATTTATGGCTCCAATTTTCTGGAGGGACTGCGGTCCAACATCCATGCAATAAAGCTACAGTTCTGACCATATGTAGTGTCTGCACCGTCCAAGAGGATGAAAAAATTCCAGCTGCCTCCCTTTCAAAAATCCTGTAAAAGCAAGGGCTAGGGACAGTGGTGCATATAATTTGAGATGATTTCCACCAAATCGTACCTTTTTCTCACCTTCGAGCAAGAAATGGGTGTACGGTTTCAAAACATGTCTTAAAAAAAAAAAAGAAAGTATGTTTGAGTCCCACCTCGCCAATAGTGTGATAAGACATGCAGATGGCTGTGCTTCATAGGGCACAGCAAACTGTGTACCGTGTACATCTTGTCAGTGCGCTGAATCAGATCAGAGGGTCGAACCCGATTCAAATGTAGTAGAATGTAGGACAAAACAAAAGTGTGATATCTGTCTTCAAAGCTGAAGCCCAAGATGGTTTGAGATCTGTAATTAGAACTAGGAGTTTAGTGCTTTCTCAAGGTGTTTACCTACTGAGAACATTTTTGCATAAGCCCAGTAGACTACACAAGGTTTTGAATGGAGAAGGAATGAAGCTAGGTCGGGTCTTATTATCAGAATAAAGATCGTTCGATAAATTTCTCCTGGAAAGATGGCAACCAGGTGGAGCGAAAAGAAGAGTAGTGGGCTGAAAGAAGTCCTGACCGAACAGTACCCAGAATTGTACCAGATTACAGCAGTTTTCACGATACAATTTCACAGAGGCTGCAGCTGAAGCTGGAAGTTGCAGATCCCAGGTGAAATCCCAAGTATTCATCATATACTTTATAAAGTGGCTGGGGCTGAGGAATGTTACCGAAAGGTATGATCTCTTCATATCTTTCTGGCTGAAAACAAGCACTTGGTTTTACCAAACGAGGATGCAAATCAACGTAGAAAAACAGAAATGGAAAGGGAAGACAATCAAAACCAACACAGAGGGAGTGTTAGGCGAGCAAATGCAACACCAAATAAAAAGATAAAGCTCAAACAATTAGGAAGCAAAAAACAACAAAAAAAAACAAACAAACCCTGTGACATAACATTGGTTCCAAAAAGATGCTTAGCAGGGTCTGAACTTCAACTATTAAGACTTCGGTCCGTCAGCTTGTGTTCTTTCGAGCCACGTTTTGGATTTTTAGGCTTTCCAAGAAGGCCACAAGTTTGTTTTTAAGACAGAGCAACACTGTGTCCACTCAACCGGCTGTTACTGTTTGTTTACTCAGAACGGAATTAGGCACAAGTTTTATCGTAAACAGTTTTCTGGAGTAGAAATGGGAAGCAATGTGGCGAAAGTGATTTGGAGAAACGTACTACTCTACCTAAGAGAGGCCATCCACTGGGTCATTAAGAAAGAAAGAGTGGTGCCGCTGAGGTAACAGGAGGTTGCCATTCTACTGTGACAACTTTAGGTATTCACCCACTGCGTTTTAGAACTTGGTGGGTGTGTTTGCATGCAAATAGCAGACAATCTTTGATCTAGATTTTGGTGCATGTAAACATCCTATGCCGTTTAAAATAGCACAAACACACTTTATTTGCCTCAAAAGGTGACGAATATTATCTGTTAAAGTGAAATTTGTCTTGATAATTGAGCACGTATACAGAGATAGATGGGTGACAAATAAAGGGAAAATAAAAAGAATGGAGATATCACTAGGATCGCTGAGTGCTTGGAGAATGAATTTGCATGAATTATCGAGGTTTTTGATTTTTGTCGTGAGTGTTGCTCCACCATCATTACAAAGTCACCAAATGAGGTGATGTCTTTTATGAATGACGCCACCATGAACAAATTCATGGTACCTCAAGTCTTTATGGAATTATTTTCCATAATTTGTCACCATCTACATGTATAAGCAGCTGACTACTGCAGGACTAACGATCTCTAGTAATAATGAGAATATGAACGTATCCATATTGATAACTGTCTCACTATGTAAACTTGCTCACCTTTGTACTACGGACATTCTCCTCAATCTTTCCAGCTGTGAGCACAAAAATGAGAGGCGGGAAGGGGGGCAGGGGGTAGGGTTGCAAGTTGAGCCCACAGAACAGCTGTAGCAGCAAAATTTAAAATGGTTAAATTTCTTTAGCACAGGAAAAAAAAAAAAAAACTGACCCAAAAGCCAACATAATTAAATGTTTGTTTGTTGTTTTTCTTTTTTTAAATATTAAGAAATATATTTAGGCAGAAATTAGTAACGGTTTTAGGGAGAAAAAAGTAAAACCCCAAAAATCAGGAGCAACAAATAAAATCCCAACCCATCACTTGCTACATAGTTTTCTAACCCTCCCATTGATCAATCAATCAATCAATCAATCCAGGAAGAAGACTTCACAATGGCAGGCACATGAACAGGTGGAACACCCTAACTCATGCCCTAAATACAGATCATTCCTTACTCAGCCAATCTCCCTCACCCTGGGCTGCTAAACCCAAATTGAGGATGCACATAAACACTGATTCAGGGTCAGGTTGGAATTTCCCTACACACGATGAACTGGAAGTGTCGGGAAGGCCGACGCCAAGTCAGCCTTCAAGGTAAATGTATTTCAGTCACATGTTGCGAAGCTGAATGGCCTGCGTCACTGTAGACAGGCACACAGGGCACACAGCATCTGGGCTCTGGCATATTTGGGTGGCACAATCAAGACAGAAGAGCTTATGGCCACAGGGAACCAAGGCAGCGATCACCTGGCTATCCATGCAGCGGATACAAATCTCCTGGCCTCTCCCGGCGGCTCCGAGCCCCACTCGGAGAGACAGGGAGGACTCGGGGGGAGAGGATGAGGAGGCGGTGCTTTCACTGGAAGAGGAAAAGGCTGAGGAGTAGGAGGGGAGCCTGTGGGCGTCAAGGCCCCCGGCCGAACCAAACGGAATTCTGTGAACACGCTGGGCCTGAGGGTGCTCCAGGGCCTCCGTCCCGGAGAAGGTCGGGGACAGCCGGGGCGTTCCGGGCTGACTGCTCTGGAAACATAAGCGACACAGAGATGACGACTGCGCGTGATGACATTTCACTGACATCGGTTATTATGAAGCTCTAACGAATGTCATGTCTTTCGAAAATGTGTTTCAGAATTCAGAAAAGTAAAAACAATTACTCTGGCTGCGGGGTCTTAAAAAAGGGGGTTTTAAACGGTGCTATTTATTTGCTCTACTGTGTAGTTTATATAATCTAAAAATGCAAAAGCTTAAGGCTTTGGATGGTTGACGAAACAAGAGATTATAAGAGGGCTAAAAAAATACACTGAGCAATTAACAAAGTGAGATTTAGTCGTGGGCATAAACATTAACACATTTCAGATTCTAAATGTCACCACGAAATATGTATCCAGTTAATGATTCAGATGAAAGAAAAACACCTTTTAAAGATAACTTGTATCTTCTTTCCAATACAAGTGGGTAATTGACACAGATAAAATACTTTCGAGGTATTTGAGCATTCTGTCAAAGGGGTTTGAGTGTGTGGACGTCAGCTACCTGAGTGTGACGAGTATCGAAGGCCTGAAGGCTTTGGTGTTCGACGAAGGGGCTCCAGATGTGAGGCTGTGCAGCGGAGTGAGATGCTTGGGCAGTGGAGATGGTTAAGGGGTCAAATCCTGAGGAGGAGCCTCCACCTCCCAGGCCAACCAGTTCCTCAGATCCTACCGGGGGAAGGCTCTCGCCAAACCAGAAACTTGTACCACCACCGTTGCTGCTATTGTTGTTGTTGTTGTTGGAGTTGGCATTGAATGGGCACGTCGGGCTAAAATCAGCCATTCGGTTACCATTCCCATTGCCATAGAAGGACTCAGTCGAGCTGGAGCCGCTGCCAAGGGAGCTGGAGCTGTCGTTGCGGTAGCTGGAAGACATCCTGACACCACTGTTAATATTGCTGTTGATTCGCTGAGTACCACTGATACTCACTGGCAGCAGGCCACCACCACTAAGACTTGATAAACTTGCATGGAGCCACCCGGCCTCGCCCAGCCCCACTGATGTTGCCGAGTTCTCAAAGCTGACATCCGTCCCATTGAACTGAAAGTCGTTGTTATCGACGCCTGGAGCTTCGATGCCGCCACAGGTTCCAGTGCGGAGGGCTATGTGTGCCTCAATCTCCTCCCTTGCTCGGTCCACATTCTCTGGCATACCGGTGACATCAAACACTGGCTCTTTGTCGCGACTTGGTGTCACAATGTAGGTGTGTGTCTGTTGCTGAATGCGTTTGATGGTTGCCCCTGGAAGACACGACCAAGCCATATTGCTTTTACTTTACGGACTGTCAGATAGGCTCTGTACCAGCTGCGCAGCTACATAGTTGTGTCAGGCTCAGTAAGCGGGTACAGTGAAACATCTATGTTAGTCTCGGTTTTGGGGGGGGCGGCTCAATCAAATCCTGAGGCGAACATTGGGGTGTTAATTTCAATTAAACTTTTCACTTGCTTCCTCGCTGTTGAATCAGTAGTGGAAGGAGGCCTAATTTGACTGAAGAGAGGTGCTAGAACCCACACAGTGGGTTTATGGCTGGCTCAGCTAAACAACAAGTTGAAACTTTAGTCCCATGGATTCTGGAGAAGACCATTGTGCCTGTACTTGTCAAGAAGAAGAGGCTGCAGAAAAATCACACGCGTGTGAACAAATCTCTGAGCACATCTGTCTCCATTCTACCACAGCCTAATTGTCATCGTCCTAATTGTGCCAACTTGAGAAAATGACCCAAAAAAAGAAGATTCTACGTCACAATAATGAAATTTTTCAGTAGAATATATCCCTGAAACTGCACTGTCGTAAAGACACCTTGCCAAAGCCCGTGTGTTCAGAGTAAACCTATTTAATATTTTAGTTCAACGTCGCTTCTTCTCACAGGGACACTGAAAGTATGATTTGGGCCATGCATACAGTTAATACATGCACACAAGATCTGCCGTTTGATTCCTAAATGAATTAACAGGAAGACGAACGTTTTATTTTGGGGTTTAGTAATAGAAGCTATTGAATATTCATATTTCACCCTTCTATGGAACATTTGTGGCACTCTTTTGCACAATGTTCAAATATGCGGGCATTCTGTGTCATTAATCCACCACTTCCTGTTTAATTGGCAGTGTGAAGAGTGTATAGGGAGAAATTTGCAGGCCGCAGCATGTTCTGACAGTAAAGTCAATGGGGCAAGAGGTGTCTGTTCCAAGAGATCAAAATGTAACATCTGAAGTGAAACTGAGAATACTCAACCTGAGCCAGGAAGCAAATCACATCAGAAAATAAACCACAGGAACATAATCGTGCATAATCTCTTATTACACCAGAAGAGGTTGCTGATGTTTTAGCCAGTTATCTAACAGTCAAATGATCCCCGTTTTTTGATACTGATTCTCAAATATGGGTATTCAAGTATGAATCTTTCAGTCTCAGTAAGTTAAGTCTTGAAGAAATTACTATAAAGGGCGTTTTTTTTTACTATAGCTGTTGTATGAAGCTTTTCGGATATTGTTCTACACATTTTCTTTGACTTTACCTTTCAAATCCATTACTTGTTTGTTTATTCCTCTAATTTGTCTTCATTCAATCCTGTACTGCAGGACGATGCTACACCCAACGTTCCTCTTTCAGAATAAGAATGTCTTTGGAGTTTCATACTTTACTGCGAAAAAAATAAAAATCTGCCAGGTAGTTCTAGTATTGTTACTGTGATGGATAGATACTGAGGCTAAGATAAGTTGGTCCTAACCTCAGTGAACGCAAATAACTCTTGAACCTGATTAAAGCTAAATAAATATGACAAGAGAATTGATAGCCCACCTTTGGGACCCACAACGAGGCCCACAACACGATACGGCACCCGCACCTGTCAGATTCAAAAGAAATTAGGTTAATACGGGTCAATTATGCTTTCAAAAAGTATGGGAAGATCATCTATTCTTTACATGTGTCCATAAGTAGCCCACCAACACTAGAATACAGAGACTGCAGCCACGGGAGAATTTGTGTCATTAAGATTTTTAAGTTCGACCACACTGACTCGTTATGTAATGCCGACCGACCTGAATAGTTGTCTGTCCAGGTAAAGTTGGAATCCCCGGACCAGATACAGTGGAGAGAGAGCCCGCTTTATTTCGAGAGGCTCGGATCAGGGAGAAGTGCTCGGCTGCAGACAGGATCTCTCTCTTTGCCGTGGCCACGTCTTCCTTACGCCCTGTCACAACAAAGACAGGCTGCTCGCCCCTTACCGGTGTCTTAATGTAGGTGTTAGTCTTTGCTCGAAGTGCCTTAATCTTACAGCCTGTGGGGAGAGGGGGACAAACAGCGGAGAACAAGTAAAGCAGAAGTCAAGTCAGCCTGCGTCATACAGTGTAAAATTCCCCATTTTTTCCGTATCGCTTTACATCTGGTGCAAGACACCCACAAACCTCCAACCTAAAAAGGAGCAGCTTTCAGAGCAACACCTATAATTAACCAAATACAAGACACGTCTCTTGTCGTCGTATTTTAAAAGACGACGGGTCGGCAGAGCTCAATTGTCATATAAGGAACCATTTTCCGGTCACTAATGCAATTTGAAAGTTGTATCGTTGATGAATTAAATATTCCATTCAGCTGGGGTTGAGTCCAACATCATTACCAGCCATTTCCTGTTGTTGTCCTTAACACTGCAGTGTGTTCACCCTCCCCCATCTGGGCTCAGCTCGGCATTATAACCTACAAACCCAGCCAATGAGCAATATAACGCTCCGTAACTATGTAAGAGTATACCCGTGTGTTGCATGTGTGACAGCGGGATTTCTTTTTCTTAAAAGAAAAAAAAAACCGGAGAGGCTCTGCGCCGAGGAGCAATATGGAACACAGCTGATGTGGCAAAAGTAATGGTGACCAAACACACCACACTTCAATGTTCTCCTGCGGGACAAAGACAATTTTAGCACGACACGCCGCTAAGTAACTACAATGCTCGCTGTGAGCCGAGCACGCCAAAGCATCCATAATTCAGAAGTGGCGGGGTAGAAATCTTAAATATATCAGGGGGTTTATTAACTTGTGATGCAAACTTTTGTCGAGGGAGGTGGGCTGGGGTGGCGCTGACCCACTTAGGGGGAGTGCTAAAGCTAGCTGCTTTTCTAGGCAACTTCTGAAACGTTACGTTGACATCCGTTCAAGAGTTCCAACAAGTTGGGACTTAGTTGTGTGTATATAACATGCCGTCTGCCGACCCGTCGCGATAATGTCAATTACATAAAATGTAAAAAATTAGGGGGAAAGTCGCAAGAGAGGGCGGCATGGCTAGATGTGACAACAATAAGTTAGCTGTCCCTCGAACTGAAAACATGCTAACTTCGCGCTGCAGTTGACGTTACAATTGTATTTCACGCTAAGATATTAGAGCTATCGTTCTTTACCGTTTCCCATCGAAAACCGCTAGCTTCGTTCGATCCTCGTTACCAACCGCTAGTGCCATGTAACCACCAAGTCCCCCCCCCCCCCCCCCCCCCCCCCCCCCCCCCCCCCCCCCCCCCCCCCCCCCCCCCCCCCCCCCCCCCAACCCCCCCCCCCCCCCCCACCCCACCCCCGCGCGGATGGCGGGGGGGCCCCCCACCCCAAGGCGCAAAACCAC
>CAAKHD010013680.1:239227-267456 GCA_901007705.1 Fistularia tabacaria | reverse complement strand
CACCCCCCATTCCACCGACTATCCACCCCCCCCGCCCCCCCCCCCCCCCCTCTCGAGTAAAGTAACTTTTCAACAATGCAACCCATTGAGAAGAAATGGAAAGAAGGGGGAAAAACTAGCAACTCACCCTGTCTGCCCACGATCTCCGCGACGTGCTCGGAACTCGGCACGGCCACACACTCGGTCGTGTTGACGCTCTTGCGCTGAGCCAACAGCGAGGACTCGGCCTCGTAGCCCGGCTCTGCGTACACGCCAGACGGCAGCAACGCCATGCTGCTAGGCGGCGGTAGGTTACCGACGCCGGCATCGTCCCGCTCGTCTCCGGTGTACAGCAGAACCGTCTCAACCTGCTCCATCCCGGACGACATCGCGGAGCCGCTCGGCCCCGGCGGGAGGCGTTGGCCGCGGTGGGCCTGCGCTAACAAGGAGCTACCTGTGCAGCCGGAGGTGGATACAACCTCTGGCTCCTCGTCCTCGGGCGCTCCCGACACATTCCCTTCGTCTCCTGAGGACGGCCGATGTAAAGGCAGGGGTTTCAAATCGAGAACCGCACCGAGGAGGTTAAAGTGAGAGCCCGGGAGGAGCTGATGGTGGTGGAAGGGGAGGCTCTCGTCTCCTTGTTCGGGGGTCTGGCTCTGGGTGCCGAGGTGCTCTTCGAGGCCCATACCGGCGAAAGCGTGCACTACAGGCGGCGGAACCTCGGACTCACCCTCGTCGGCCTCAAGCAAAGACGTGCTACTGGGCATCGTGCCGTTAAATTTAAATCGCTAAGGATAACTGCGTTTCTGGTTTAAATTTAGTTGTAGGTGTAAAAAATAAAATAAATTAAAAAATAGCGACCAGCGCCTCTTGGTTGAATTGTGTAGCTTTTGTTTTGCCAGTCCTCATGCAGCCCCCACCTACACTGTAATCTCGCCCCTCCCTGGATCCCGCGAGATTATGTCTTGGGGTCAAACGTGTTCACGTTAGAGGCAACACTGGAAGGCTTATGCACTCATGACGTGACACAGATCATATTTTTATATTATTTTATTTTTCATAATCACGCACATGTCTCGTACCGGGATTTTGCAGTTTTGGAACATTTCACTATTACACTATGTTTAGCCGCTACATTAACTGTGAACTGCATTCAATTCACATACCATTTGTATAATATGTTCATAATACCCCATCTGTAATTCACTCGTAAATGATTGACATTCCATGTACATACTGTTAAGTAATTTGCTATATCTACACCTGCTGCTTTTTTGCACTTCTGGATAGGTTCTAAACTGTATGTGTGACGACAATAAAGTTGAATTTAATCTCATCTAAACAAGGTGTCGAAGGAGCCCTCTGACAATTTTGTCACTCTTTATGCCATTATCTATTTAACTCGCTAATATTCATAGGCTCTCATTCAGAAATGTGTTGCTAAATATTGTATAACCCAGTTATTTGGTCATTTCCACTTTTCTTGTTTGCAGGTTCTTTTTACAGTAATAATCAAACTGAAGTATACAATGTATGAGTTGCATGTTTATGTGGTGCCTAGAATAGCCTTAGTAGAAATTTCTATGCCAATTAATACATTTTGTCAAAATTATCCGCAGTATAGTTGACATAGAATGACAAAGTTTCAATATGGAGATCTAAAAATACTGAACAATATGCACAACTACTTCGTATAGGTTAAACCTGAAAAGCAATTTTCATGAAAAATGTGATGAAGGTGCAAATGCCGAAAATCAACAAAAATGAACAAATTATGTCAATTAGCATTTGATGATGCTTCACCGTGACTGTTATACAAGGGGTGTAACAAAGAATGATCCTGAAATCTGGGTGATGGATGGATATATAGTGTATTCAAATCCTCACAAATATTTCAGTTACACTTTTATGAGTGAAACTAACACATTTTTTGCTCATCATAATTTTTTGGCTCTCATTTTCACCACCTCATCTGCACTCTGAACTTGACTGGCAAAAGCAGTTAAGGTAAATTATTTTCCAAAATTAAAGGTCTAAAACATACATGGGAATTAATAAAGTGCAGTGAAAATGTAGGAGCAATTAAAATTAGGCTATACAATATAATACAATACCAAGCGATCCAAGTATTACCGCTCTGATATTTTGCATCAAGGTGATTTGGATGTCATGATTTTTCCGTTCTCTTAGAAAACCTCAATTTTAATATTTTTCGTCCAGATGATGCGAGAGTGCTTTAAGGGTTGAATATCCTTCTGCATGGTGATGGGAGGCCCTTTGTCAGGAAGAGCAAGACACATTGTAGAATTGAGGTGGTGGACGAGTCTTGTGTGTCACAGATCGTGGAGTTACTTTGAACTCAGCGCCCCCAGACGAGTCCGTTGGGTCGGAAATGACGTCATCATCCATGGACCCCGTTACATAAGAAGCCACGCCCCTTGCACCTTCTTGGGTTATTACTATTATTATTATTATTTTTATTATTATCATCATTATTTTTACCATGATAATTATTATGAGACTGCACTATTCAAACACATTTATTTTGTGCACGTCTGCATATTGACCCTTCGGTTTTATTTTACATTCACTCATTACTTTTTCGCACAGACTAAAATAATTAATTATCGGAATAATGGTTTTATTGTAACAAGGCTATGAGATGGAGTGGAATGCATTTGGAGGGATTTTTCCCGTGCCTTTACCTGAGTTTGAAAAGCAATGACGACGAGCGCGATTTAATGGAGCGTAAAACTGAACGATACAAGAGAAATTATAGAAGGACGATCGGAATTGAAGCACGACAGCACAAATTAAGCAAGAATATTAAAAGGGCGGTAATACAACTCCATGTCAGCCGACCGCAGTGAAAAACCACAAAAAATAAGAATCCATTTCACTTGTATCGGTGCCTTTATTCACTTGACACACTGAAACGGACGGCAGTTTATTTTATTAGCGATTGGCCTGTCAAACTCTTGTATTACTTAAGTCGACATCAAAAATGTGTATTCCGTATATTTGTAACAGTTTTGGATATGATCTTTCGAGTAAGATAAATCTCCCAGCTCCCCGTGCCTAAGTTCGGTCATCAGCTCCGGCCTTTTTTATTCCCACATTAAAGTGCACCCGTTGCATTTGTTGTCTGGCAAAGTTGTGCAAAACGTCCTCAGGACACACGTTATGATTCAGGCACATCCTTTCTCCAGAGAGCTCGCAGTGATGAGTATATTTACACAAGTTTGTATTTGGTTTATTATCTTATCTTAGTTTGATCGCGTCCTTTACCCTCCGGTGTGTGTGTCTTTATTGGTGTTAACTTATTTTATATAAAAATTGATTGGGCTCGTCGACTGAAAGTTCTGTTTTTTATGTTTTTTTTATGTCGAAGTTTATCTTATTTTATTTGTTGAGCGTTTTTGTTCATCCCAGCCACGTTGGAGGCTGTTGAGAGCTTTGTCAGTGTGTCGGTCACATGATCTCCTCTTTTGATTTTGACCAATGGGACTGAAGGAAGGCGGGATGTGTCAGAAATGAAAGCCAATCCCGTGTTATCTTTGTTCCACGTTACTGGCCTTACATCCGCATCCGGGTTATCGCTTTGAGACGTTTAAGGTGAGTAGCGAGTTCTGACTGAGACAACAATAATTCAAAGCATTAACATTAAGTTGTTACTTTGCCCCGGTTGCGACAAACACACCCCATTTGCATCGATGCAGGGTAATTTTGAGGAAATATTACTCATCCTCAGGTCAATGGTGGCTCGCTAGCTTTTAATTATCAAAGCCAGTCCCTCGGCTAGGAAGCCGTAAGCTAACAAGTGATCGCTGATATCAACGTCCGGGCTAGCTTTGTCATCCATTTAGTCGTTTTGACCTCCCCATTTTTAGGTTTAATTCCACAACTTCTCATGTTTCTTTCTAAAGGTCCGTCCCCTATTGTCTCTTAGGCTTGTGGTCCTTGGTTATCAGGATGGACGGATCCTTTCGGTTGATGCTGCAGGTGCTATGGGCCCAGCTTCTCTGCGGGTGGGTGCTGGGTTCCGAACTGACTTTTGAGTTGCCGGATAACGCCAAGCAGTGTTTCTACGAAGATATCATCACTGGCACCAAGTGTACGCTTGAGTTTCAGGTAAATGACGCTATGTCTGCCATAAGTGTGACCATCTTTGTATTGGTATATGGTCCTGATTCTTTCACCCCTTCGATCTAATGAGAAACCTAAGCCAACCAACCTTTTTAGATAGTCAATAACAGATGTCAGAGGCGGAAGCCTACATGCTTCACGACTATTGTTGATATTCTTTTTAGGTGGCAACCTTCACTTGTCCAATAATTATATCTAATAAATTATTTATGGCTTGTTAGCAATTTCCAAATCAGGATTTGTATTGTCCAAGTTCGAAAAGAACGAGGAATTTGTTTGTCATTGCTCACTGCACAGGGAAGGGAATGAATAAGGTGAAAAGAATGAGACGGAAAAAAAAGCGAGTGTAAATATAATAACATAAATATGTACAAAAATGCAATCATTATATAAAGTGCAGGGTAGTGATGTACAGTGTGGGTATTTCCTTTTTTATTTCCAGACACTTTTATTATTTACAGTTCATGATAGTGACAGCCTGGGGGTAGAAAATGATTTTGTTTTTATCACAGTTTTTCCATAAACCTGTCTTTGGATCACTTAATTCCTCAGCTAGGTTTTCTTCATGTAGCTCTACCGGAACAAGAAAGCAACTGCGTGTTCATTTGCAATGATTGAGTAGCAACTCATAATTATTCGTAAATATTTTGGTACTAGGGATAAAGAGTGATAGTAAACATATCAATTTTGATTTTTACATATGGCAATTACATATTTGCATTTTTTTTCAACATGTATTTGAAAAGTCCTGCTATTTCATACCATATTGCATAATTCATCGCGAATTAAACAATTTATATTCAACTACTTTCAGTGTTATCGACATTGTGCCAATTCATAAGGAGTTATATCAGGGTAATTTTGATAGGAACATGGTCTCTGTATGTTAACCACTTTTTTAATAACTTGTCATCCCTTTCTCTTAGGTGGTGACAGGAGGGCATTATGACGTTGACTGTCGTTTGGAGGGCCCAGATGGCACAACCCTCTATAAGGAGATGAAAAAGCAATATGACAGCTTCACATTCACAGCAGGCAAAAATGGCACCTACAAGTTCTGCTTCAGTAATGAGTTCTCCACTTTCACTCACAAGACAGTTTACTTTGATTTCCAAGTTGGCGATGACCCACCACTCTTCCCAAATGAAAACAGAGTAACTGCTCTCACCCAGGTGAGTGTGTTTGAGAGAGATAATAACTTTAAACTTTACATCAGTTATTTATAGGCTCTCATAAACTGTTGGCATTTTAGGGACATAACTAACCACTTTGAAGTCTGTATCATCAGATATTGCAGAAAGTCACTTTTTTGACTAGTCCTCAGCTTCATCAGCAAACATACTGAGGCTGTATGCTTATGTTGCTTTAGTTATAGTTCTTGTGCTCCATAATTAGGAGACTTTTTTATGGAGATATTTAATCATTTGTTCATTCAATATTTATACTTTTAGTTGGGGTTTTTTTTCAGCCGGAAACGATTCTATTTTTTACATTTTTTAAGAAATTTCCTTGGCCTGCGTCTCCTCACCTCTTATTGATACACCGGTTAACTTCGTTTTCTCTTCTTTTCAGCTCAGGTTAGATAAGTCCATTTCTGCTAAATGGATTTAAACTGAGCTTTGACAAAAATAATTAGTCAGTGATATTTGGTAATCAAATGACTAAAGTCATCATTCTCGCCCCATTTTGTTCAGCAGCCTACTCAACAATATTCTAAATGTAGCTAAAAAATGTCCCAATGTCAATAAAGTTTTCTATTACATTTGGTTCAAATTGTCCTCCCTCTAGATATGTTTTAAGTTTGCACTTTTTTCACCTCAAACGGCCACATATTTCTCGGAAAATAAATGATTCACAAACTAAATTCAGATATTGTTTGTGCTTTTCCCTTACCAAATGTTTGCAGATGGAGTCTGCCTGTGTGTCCATTCATGAGGCCCTGAAATCTGTTATTGACTACCAGACACACTTCCGTCTCCGTGAGGCCCAGGGGCGGAGTCGTGCAGAGGACCTCAACACCCGTGTGGCGTTCTGGTCTATTGGAGAAGCCATTATTCTTTTGGTGGTCAGCATCAGCCAGGTTGTCCTGCTGAGAAGCTTCTTCTCTGACAAGAAAACGACAACAACACGTGTTGGATCATAACAGTCTCTTTGAGACTTGGTTCATCACTTTCTTCAGTCATACCTGGATCTTATGCATAGAGTAGATCAGAACTGCAGTGCTGATGGGGAATTGATCATATCAACTTGCCAGGTCATGTAATCTGACATCCTCATGCAACAGTGGTGTTCTTAGAAACTTTATGCAAATTCATCTTGAGTATACATGTTATGTGTGTAGAAAGTTTCTGAGGGATAAAAGATGGGAGAAAGGCTTGAGTGTTTTGCTTATAACTCCCTGTACTGGGTGCCCTTCAAGGCTGGTCATGAAGTTTAAGCAAACCTCAAGTATATTTAAATGTTTTGAAATTATTTCTAATTGTGTTCCTGTTTTAATGGTATTCCTTTTTTAGTTTTACAGATTCCCTCTATCCTCTCACATCCTCTTTTTTTCTAAACTGTTATCTACTTCCCTGGCCAAACTGCACTGAAATAAAAGAGGGAGAGAAAGTTGTAACTAAATGTAATAGTGTAAGGAACCTTGTTTCTTTTCCCTTTATCTTCTAAGCATTGGTATTAAAGTTCCGATCTGTTGCTGATTTTAAAAAAAACCTTGCTTATCTAAATGAGAAAATAGATACTATTTGATTTTTATCACCCGTCACTGAAGATGGCTGATCAGAAGAAAGTGAGTCTTGTTCTATGTTTACCTCTTTAAATGCGATATTGGCTCTGACACTTGTACAAAATATTTTAAGGCCTAAACACCAATATTGCAAAACAGTTGGCTCCTCTCAGTAGGTAAGAAAGATGACCAAAAAAGGTCACTTAAGATTTACTGTAGTTTGTTTGAAATACACAAAATGCCATTTCAATTTGACCAGCCTAAGCAAGTTGCCTTTGAATGGTAGTTCCAGACAGATATCTCAATTTAATCTATTTCACCCTGAAAAATTACAAAGAAATATGAACCACCTTTATGTATTTAAAGATATTTGTCAAATGAAAATTGGCACGTCAACTTTTTTGCCTCTTCATCATCTGGTATTTATATTGTTGGCTGAGAGATATTTGTGTAGAACCGTTGTAAAATACTGTTCCAAACTATATGAATACAGTGACGACCGTTGATTTGGAGTTGCATTTGTCAAACATGAAACAGATTCTTCACACTACTGTGAACCACTACTACTTCACACTGTTTTTTGTTTTGTTTTGTTTTTCAAAAAAAGAACAGTAAAAGAGATTTGACACTTTTGGGCTATAAAATGTTTGACTTTTGCAATTGTCGTGATTTCAATTCCTTTAGACAGAAATGCCCACATGGATGTCTTATTGAGATCATATTAAATAACACTGCCACCCACTTCGAGAAGAGGTTCTTACAGTAAAAGAACGCTCCGTCTAACCAGTGTCGTTCCAGATAAGATCTGAGGTCAAATGGAAATTGGGTCATGGACATTACATGAAAAAAAATTGGAGTCTGATGTGATTTAGCTAATCACATAAAAGACTTCACTCATCACACATTGGAGTATCCCACTATCACTTTGAGACATCAGTGTGTCACATATATTGAAATAAGGTCTGAAAGGTATACAATGCTTAGTAAACACAACCTGGGGGAGTTTTATCCATATGGTCATTATTATGTCAAATCTGTCACATGCTTGTTTTCCCCTCATACACCCTAATGCTCATTGTCTTGGTATGTGGCACAAAACCAGCCCTGGGCCACTGTGGATTACATTTAAGTTATTGAAATAACAATAAACTTCATGTTAAAACACACAAGTGTGTGTGTTATCTTTGGTGAGGGGTGGACAAACCCTTGTCGCCTCGTCATGCTGCTTCTGTCCTGTAGGGAGTGACACAACCTAAGCCTTCACAGCCAACTTTGTCTGCAAGATTTAAAATGCACTTATCTGACACATAGGTTCCGAAAAGAGCCGATCTCGGCTTGTTGTTTCGTTTCTGTTTTTTGATGAAGGCGTCGTGACCGAAAGGATGGAGAGGAGGGGTTCTGCTGAAGAAAAGAGAGGTTCCAATTGTGGGAAAAGCAGCTCTTGTTTTGGTTGCTGTTTCCTACGTAAGAGCGTGTTTGCTGTGTGATTGGTCCATCCACACGCCAATCGTCTCCTCGTGTGGAGAAAAGAGGCTGCGCCGGGATTGCTGTTATACACAATCTGAGTCGTGATCATCCGGAAGAGCCGTGGGCGTATAGTCTTCCTCGTTTATCTTCCCGTCCGTCCGCTGACATTATTGTCGCGCAGGGCTCGCCGTGCGGCTACACGAACTGCCATTACACAATGTTTTGGGGCCATGAATGTCTCCTGCCTTTCGAGGTTTGATCGAAACAACGTCTCGGGCGTCCTTCTTGCTCGACCGAACAAGAGGCGGAACGTTGAGTAAGTTATCCAAGCTAAGCTAGAAGCGTAACGGGCGGGGGTGGATTATATATATATATATAGATCTATATATATTGGCCCTTTTCAAGCGAATATATTTCCCGCATTATGAATAGGGGTTGTGACATTAACCAGCGGGAGATGTAGGCTAAATGGAGATGAGCTTGTATGCGGGGAAAGACATGTCAGCGAATGAGTATCAATTGAATGATCAATAAAAGAGGTGTTAAATACTTCACCAAGGGGAGCTACTTGGAGCTAAATCGATCCAGGAAGTTGGCTAGCGACCTTGCTAACTGACAAATGTATAACCGGACTAAAGGTCGACTCAAACATAATAGTTATTTACAGAGTTGAAGACTACCCTAACTGGTTTGTTATGTCGATTCTTTTGAAAGCGGTCCAGTGAAAAGTCACGCATTTCTGTGAACTTATAAGTTAGCTTTAACGCTAGCTAGCTGCTCCAACGCTAGCTAAAAGTCTTGCTGTAAACAAAAGGTCCTGAGTTCCACCTGTCCACTGCATTGTTAAATCTCGAGGTAGTTTTAACGGGCAACTTCACGGACATCGCCGTCGCTTTGTTTCTTTTTCGAAACAAACCTCAGAAATGGATTTAAAGACGGCAGTATTTAACGCGGCGAGAGACGGAAAGCTCCGACTGCTCCAGAAACTGTTGGAGAACAAAGAGGGACACGAGGTGACCAAGTTGATGGGCGAGAAGACAAACGGTGCCACCCCGCTGCTGATGGCCTCCCGGTACGGCCACCTTGACCTGGTGGAGTACCTGCTGGAGTGCTGCAGTGCCCCCGTCGAGATCGGTGGATCTGTGAACTTTGACGGGGAAACAATCGAGGGAGCGCCCCCCCTCTGGGCCGCCTCAGCAGCTGGACACCTGAAGGTGGTCCAGTCCTTGCTGGGCCACGGAGCTTCTGTCAACAGCACGACCCTGACCAACTCCACACCTCTGAGAGCCGCTTGCTTCGATGGCCACCTGGACATTGTGAAATACTTGGTGGAGCACAAAGCTGACCTGGAGGTGGCCAACAGACATGGACACACGTGTCTCATGATCTCCTGCTACAAGGGACATAAAGAAATAGCGCAGTACCTCCTTGAGAAAGGCGCAGATGTCAACAGGAAAAGCGTAAAAGGTGAGTTAGTACGTGCACTCCTATGACATGCCAAAGTTCACGCTTTAGTTCTGTGGTTTGAGGACACCTTTACGTAGGGTTTGACATTCCCGAGTTCGTGGCTTCAGGTGAACTTGGAGCAACTGAGGATCAAGGGGGAATACCAAAGTGTGTGTTCACAAAGGCGAAGTGATTAGATACAAAGGCCTGAGCATACACTGGCCATGACCAGCAGGGAATGAAAAGTAATAAGTCAACCATTTGCATGTTTACATCAGAAAATGACTCTGCAAGATTGAATGACCGTGGACAACTATGGACATTGGACAACTATGAGATAAACACTGTAAAGTTTTATTGGTGTCTCGTATTGTGTCTTAAAAGTAATTGAAACACCCTTGGGCAGCATTTTATAGTCATTGTTTTGACTGGTCGAGCACAATGGCATCAAATTTAACATTTAACCTGTCACGTTGTAGTCAGTGTGTTCCAGATGGAGCTTTCCCAAAATATGACAACATCCATAGTCTTGAGTTTTTATGTTTTTACGTTGGAGTTTGAAAAGAGGCACCATTGTGTCAATACCTCAGCAGTCACGGTCTGCCCATCATTACTCAGAGCCACTCTGTTGTAGTTAACGGTTGCCTACCCTGATCTCAAGGCCTTCTGCTTATTGGGGCTCAGAACATCATTCATCAGGTTCCATCAAACCGACTTCATATTATTCAATGCGTTTGACGTTAGAATACTACACATACCTTTACAAACCGTCTCCTCTTGGGTTTGTGAATTTCCTTACTTCTACCTGATGGTGAGGTGCACCCTCCATTCTGATTAAGGGAGCAAAAAATCACAAGTCCTCGTCCATTTTTGCCTGGTAGTTTCCCGTGTTTCTTGCTTTCTGGATTTACTTCTTTCATGACATTTGTTCAAATGTTGTCATTCATTGGAGTATGTTTGGGTTACAGCTGTCCGTCTTTCTTCTGTAAAGTTACTCAGGCTACGAGTGGTGTCCCCCATTGCGTTTAGGAAAAAGCATGTTAAATACTAAGCAGTAAAACAGTAAGGTCAAAGCCATATTGTAAACGCTGTGTATGCACAAATACATATGGATAGTCTTTGTATGATATGAGTGGATACACATCACCATCGCAGCCTGTGAGTGCACCTGTTTTTGAAGAGCAAAACATTCCATTGACCTGAGACTTGAGATAACTTCTGTTGGTCAATATGACGCAAGTGCTTTTTACCGCATCAAGAATGCAGTGCACTCACGCCCACAATGGAGACTACCACACCTCATCTCAAGACCTTCAGTTGCTGCACAGAAGTGCACATTTATTTTGTTAAAATATGTGCCCACCCTGTGACAAAATCACAACCATATTAAAACAGAGGTCTTGTTTTTAAATTATATGATTCAGATCAGTGACGGCTGCTTGACCCCTCGGTCTATTTATTTATTTATTTATTTATTTATTTTATTTATTTATTTTTTTATTTAGAAATTCAACCATTTAAAACTTTAATTTCATTCCAGTATAGTCTAGAATAGAATATTCCTTTAAGCATCCCACTGCTGGGACATTTCAATTCACACTGCGGAAAAAAGGTTTGTGCAATAGAGGTATTTAATAATGTACAAGCAGAAAGAGGTATCAATATTAGAAAAGATATAAAATATGAACAAGAAATAAAAGTAAAGTATGCAAACATGAGTAATAGTGGCAACTTGCAGCGTACAACAATCCTGACAGCAGCAAATCCTATGGATGCATGAGTGAGTGACTGAGTGAGTGAGACTAACAGTCGAGACCCACAACTTTGGCTGGATACTATGACTTTCCAATAAATAGCTGGATTATCTACACCTTTTAACCTGATTACATCACCTTATTAATGTGAAAGTCAAATGTTTGCGCTTATTTGGTCAAGCCAATTTGTGTCTAAACAATCGACATAATCTTCTCTTAGGTAGGAGCGGCTGGAGCTACTTGATTTCTGCTGCTTTTAGAAAGGATAGAATGAAGGCACAAGCCTGATTTCTGTAGCCAGATTTAGTCTGTCAGAGGTTCTAAGTATCATATTTCATGAATTTTCAGTTTCCCTGTTGAGGACCTGTCTATGTTAAGCATTTTTAAATCTATGCTTTTTCATATTCTGTACTTTATTCGCACTTATTTATCAGTTTAGTCCTTTTCAGTCATAGTGACAAACCTTACTACGCTACAACCTTGTTATGATCCACCATGCTGTCCAAATTTGTGGATTTGACATGAATCAAGACTTCTGTGACTGTTTCCAATTAAGGCTAGTTGACTTTAAATATGTCCAAAGAGTCATTTAATTTGCTGTAATAACAGTGTAATGGGTCTCTGCAAACCTGAACTTTGTGGATCCTACATTGAACAGCTAAACTGAAAACATTTTTACTTTTGTGATGAATATTGTGAAAAATAGGAGCCAAACTATGTGATGCATAAGCCAGGATTTTTGTTCGGATTTTATGTTTCCTTTGTAGTTGTACTAGATACTATCATTATGTTTTTGGCTGAAACTGGGAATCATACATACATACATACATACATACATACATACATACATACATACATACATACATACATACATACATACATATGTCAGTGAATGATCATCTCTGAACTAAACTTGCAATAATGAGTATGTTTTGTTTTCTAAAACGCGTCGACTTCCTATAGCCAAAGAGAGGTTTACAAGATAAATGGGTACAGTTTTAGGTTGAAAGGTAGTACCCAAGCAACAATGGCAAACAACATTACTTTGAAAAGCACCACAGATATTTGTCATTAGGCCTTAGAAAGTTGACATAAAAACAGTTTGAAGTGAATGCATATTAGGTAACAAGTAGGGCCTGTTTCAAGTAAATCTTTCAGCATTTCACTGAAAAAAGTCTTCATGTATTTCTTTGTTGTACTGATTTGTAACATTTAAAATCAATGCGCATATCAAATCAAATTTTTGTTTAGTTTTAATCTGCTATAGCTATTCCACAGGAGTTTGTAGTTTTTCCAAGTTTAAACTCCAACTAGAGGCATCACAAGGAATGATGATCAGCTTCAGAACAATTTTGGGAAATTAAAGTAATCCTGGCAAATCCAGTGCAAATGGATATAATGAAGTTGTAATTGCCATGGGACTCTGTATCTACACCCATTTTGATATAATTTAAAGTGAAACTCATTACTGAGCGATTTTAGCTGGATATCAAGTTTGGTAGTAAAACATGCATTTCTATCACTTAAATTTGTTAAATAGTAATGCTTTTTAATGTATGGTTTACACTGTGTGTCAAGCACTGAGATTTATGAAAGCTGAAATTCCCTCTTTACCAGGTAGTGCGACCGAAAATTACCCCCTTTATTCCAAATTATAGTATGGTAGCTCAGCTGTTTTTTATCCTTCAATGGCTGTTTGTGTAAAAGGCCACATGCTTCCTCTGCAGGTTGGAAACACAAGTGACTACATCAGTTACCTTTGCCGATAGTCAACATTAATAAGTCTTTTTTTTAAAATGACATTCATGATAGCCTTTGACTTTGATTGAACCCACCATGGAGTTTGCGAGAGGGATCAGATAACTGTGATAGCCATTATCAGGGAATTCAACAACCACTCCTGACGCTTACTGTAAGATGTGTGTCCCCTGTTTTCATAGGTAACACGGCACTCCATGACTGTGCTGAGTCGGGTAGTCTGGAGATAATGCGGATGTTGTTGCACTATGGAGCCTCTATGGAGCAGGACGGCTATGGCATGACACCCCTGCTATCTGCCAGCGTCACAGGCCACACTAACATAGTCGACTACCTGACCATGCATCAGCAGGTGAGAACTACCTAAGTTAGAATGGGATCTTTTCTAAAAAGTTGACTCAATTGAGGAAATAAAAGCAAAAATTATTTATTTATTTATTTATTTTTCCCCCCATCGACAGACAAGCCACAGGGAACGCATCGACGCCCTTGAGCTCTTAGGAGCCACGTTTGTTGATAAAAAGAGAGACCTGCTTGGAGCTTTAAAGTACTGGAAGAGAGCCATGGACCTTCGGTACATCGACAGTAACAACATTGTCCATAAACCGGACCCGAAGCAGCTGATCATGGCATATGACTATGCCAAGGAGGTGAGTGTTGCGCTGTTCCAAAGTGATCCCACTTTGAAAACTATTCTCTTGAAATGGGGCCTGTTTTTTTATGACTGCATTTGAATCCCCTGTGCAAGGAAGAGATTTTGAATGTGATGTTGCGAAGCTGCTGTGAAGGAATAACTCATTATATGCAGATCAGGGTTACCCCATGTCCAAGTACAGAGATTGATACATTGTGAATTTGTCTAAAGTACAGGGAAAAACTTGCCAGTAAAAACCAAATATTAAGAGGAATGTATGAAGATGTTCCTCTTGTTTTTTTCCGCACATTATGAGAAATAAGATCCACCCACTTTACCGTTTGAAAAGAGCCCTGAAGTCAGTCCAACTAGATTGATCGACTGCTCTTGTGCTGCCTCAAAAGAGTGTAGCCTGTGTTTGTAAACGTGTCCAGGTACTGCGGTTTGAGTGGATATTTTCCACCAAATGCCAAACTTTTATGGCTATAATTGATGTCCTCAGGTTCCTCGCTGTGGAATAAGGAGTCTATTTTGCTTGAATATGGAGCTTGCAACCACTATTTTCCTTGAGGCTTCATAATTGTAATTTACTGAACAACATCAAAAGTAATTTGATACAGTTAATTGCTAAGGAACCAATAACCAGCTAGTGAACTGCATTACCCTGGCGGCAGAGCGATGTAACCATGCTGACCGCCTTCGTGATTTTTCAGCACTATAACATCCTATTCCATGTTTTCTTTCCGTATAGGCAGTGTAACTCGTGGTCTCAACATTTTTTGTCTGTCTTGTGATTTGAGTAGATGTAAGTTGTGTCTCTATTATATCAAAGAAGCGGTCACTTTCTGCGTCTGATCTATTTGTCCCATAACGTGACTGTCACATATGCCTAAATATAGATAATGGAAATAATTCTTCATGCTATTAACATTAGCCTTGCCATCAATTCCCCAGGTAACAAATGGAGAAGAACTGGATGGGCTCATATCTGACCCGGATGAGATGCGCATGCAAGCTCTACTCATCCGAGAGCGAATCCTCGGCCCGCAGCACCCAGACACATCTTACTACATCCGTTACCGTGGCGCTGTCTATGCTGACTCTGGAAACTTTGAGCGTTGTATAAATTTGTGGAAGTACGCTTTGGACATGCAACAGAGTAACCTGGACCCTCTCAGTCCCATGACAGCCTCGAGTCTCCTGTCATTCGCTGAGCTCTTCTCCTTCATGCTCCAGGATCGGGCCAAGGGGCTCCTAGGGACATCTGTGTCATTTGAGGACTTGATGGGGATCCTTTCCAAAAGTGTACTGGAGATTGAGCGGGCGGTGAGACAAAGTGGGCCGATGCCCCCTGACCCTGCCCAGCTTAGCAAGGCTCTGTCTATCATCTTGCACCTCATTTGTCTTTTGGAGAAGGTGCCATGCACCACAGAGCAGGACCACTTCAAGAAGGAAACCATCTACAGGTTTGTAACGACAAGATGTCTTAATAAAGGTGGAGCATTGGGGAAACATTCGAGTGCAGTTGAGAAGCTGTCTGCCTTTGGCTAAGGACACTTAAAGGGCTCCTCAAAGTGCTTGAAAGGTCTAAGTCATCAAGTACCATTCGAAGCTAAGTTCCTGGCTGATATGAAGTTGTCTCAAATGTGTGCTCTGTCTCAACATTAGTAATTTATTGTTTAGCTTCTCAAACTCCTTGTTTCAGTTTGAAAGTAATTTACACAATCCCTGTTACAGAGTAGTATGATTCTCAGAAGTGTCTAGTCATGTGCCTCTAAATTACATAAATGCAAGAATCGAAGGCGAACCCAGGCCAACTTTTGTGGTCCCGGCGTCCATGGCAGTTTTAACTATTTGTGCGTACGTTGTTTCATGTATCCTAAGTTTGGCAGCCTTTCATTGTCACTTCGGTGTCCAGTCATGTGCTCACTTCCAACTGGCTGATGTGAAAATTAGTCTTTCAAATGTGTATCATGTGTGTCCTCCAATATGCAAAATGTTTGAAATCCTTAATGTAGTTGCTTGAATTTGACTTCTTTTGGTTGTAGAGTAGTTAAGGTTAATTTCTAAAAGTCTAAAAGAAGTCTAAATTCTTCGTTGCTTTAAGCTATCGAAGCCTTCGTTCTGGTTTCATTTTTGTGTAGTTTGCGTTGGTATCATGAAAGCCTTTTTCTCACAGTGCCAGAATGCAGAAATGAAGTGCATCTGCTCAACTGACACTGTATCACAGCTGTCTTTTTATTTCTCTTCATCTATATTTACATTTTTCTGTCCGCAAAACAAAGTCTGACTCATGTATGTAATGTTAAGCACTTCTTCTACCACATCTGATGCAGATTTCTAAAGCTCCAGCCATGTGGTAAGAATGGCTACAGTCCACTCCACCTGGCTGTCGACCGCAACACCACCTGCGTGGGACGCTATCCTGTGTGCAAGTTCCCTTCGCTCACAGTCACCTCCATCCTTCTGGAGTGCGGGGCAGATGTCAACAGCCGGGATGAAGATGACAACAGGTTTGTTTTTGCTGTTTTGTGTTTGTTTGTTTTTTCTTCGAGATTTAATTACCAGGTCTCTCCGTGTTCAGCGTTAATGAATTCTCTTAGTGGAAAAGTGCGACATGCCCGAGGTCCCACAATGCAGGTTTAACTTTTTCATTCACAAAGCGTCCTCAAAAGAAACATCTGTTATCCGAAAAGAAAACAAGTTTTGTTTTCCTTGTTCACCTAATTTTCACAAAATGGCAGTTTTGTAAAACTGCGATTTTAAAAAAAATCCACTCAAATGATGTGCCTGACTAATTTCAGATGTTGTTTTGCGGAGTGGATGTTGGTTATAAATTGTTAGTCCGTCTCCATACAGCAGACACCATCTTTTGGTCTATTCAACCCTCTAGCATTTATGTGGGATGGTGAAAATCAATATTTATATATGAAATGTCTGATTTCCTCTATTTCCACGTCAAAGTTTCCTAACGGGACACAAATGCTGTTTGGATGTATGTGTTTTCTGTTGTTAAATTTACACCGCTGCTTTCTAGACTATTCAACAACAATGATCTCCGCTATGACTTTTAATGCTTCTCAAATATAATTGAAGTCAAAAAGGTATTCTCAGTAAGCCACAAACTTCCATAATGAATATGTTGGAAAGAATGTCGGCAAAATAATTGGACTTTCTTTTTTGCGATCATGTTTCATTTTCAAAGATCTAGTCACTGTCAATCTCTGAGTTTTAGCAAGAGACTAAAAGTCTTCAGTTACATCAACAAACTCCATTATGAAAGACACGAGTATAAACAGGGAAATGTCGAGCCTGTGATTACCTCTAAAAACCATGTTCAATCTTCCCTGCCAGCCCCCTTCACATAGCTGCATCCAATGGCCATGCTGACATCATGAACCTTCTGATTTCGTGGGGAACCCACTTTGACAGCACCAACGCCTTCCAGCAAACCGCCTGTGACCTCCTGGATGAGAAGGAACTGGCCAGGAATGTCATCCAACCCATAAACCATACCACGCTGCAGTGCCTCGCCGCCAGAGCCATCGTCAAGCACAGCCTGGACTACCAGGGAAACATCCCAGAAAGACTAGAGGCCTTCGTCCTGCTCCACAGATAATGACCGAGAACATGTTGAGAGGGGGGACGGATGGGATTCCGCTGGTCAGGATAATGACTCACAATTTGGAGGGCCTGAGAGACAGAGAAATCAATTTGGGTTTGCAAAACGATACTTTTGGAGGATGAAATCGACTATTGTCCCCGTTCAAACAGAACAGCCGCAATAGCGAATGGATTAAATGGAGGAAGAGTGACCATTTCCTTCCTCTGCTCATTCTCTCGTGGAACGGCAGTGAGGATGGACCGCCACAACTATGGGTTTGTATTCAAATTCGACATGGACAAACAAGGTTTTATCTTCAGATGATGTGAGCAAGGGGTTTACACATTTATGCTTCAGACAGTTTTTTTGTTGTTTTTTTTTTTTCTTTTTGTTTGTTTGCAAATTCCACATTGCTATTTATTGAATGAAACTTGAGAGATTTTTCTCCATGCTGGCTCGAACCCAGCCTCCACATTGCCTGCTTCGCCCTTTCTCAAAGCGAGTATTGTGACATCTTATATATGCTGGGACTTCAGGTTTTTGTTTTTGTTGTTCCTCCCATCACTGTTGGCAACAGGGATATTCTCAATTTTTTTCTGTTTTTTTTTTAAAATTTTATTTTTAAAAACACATTTAGTTATTGTCATGCAAATCTGGATATCTGCCAAGGGGTGTGGCTTCTAGTACATAATCATTTTTTTCGTTACCACTTAAATGAACAGCAAAGCTTTATGTAAGGGGTTTCAAGTCTGCAAACACCGTAAGTGCTTTATTCTTCCTATGCACAGGCTATGCTGTTGGAAAGAGACTGTTTTATTCTGTGCACTTGTCTGTGCAATAGCTCTCATGAGTTTTTGTGTTTACCTCATTGCTGCCGTTTCCTTTAGTGTCCGCCAACTTCACTTGCGAGGCTGGCGGATACAAAACCATTGTGCTGATTGTTGTAAGAAGAATGACTGAAATGTGAGTGTGTCTGCGGTGTGAAAATGGGAGTGCCACAGGACACGTGTTGGGTGGAGTCGCACTCGTGGAGATTCCCCCCCGAGCGTGACTGGCACCAGAAGCCACAGCAGCCAAACTGTCTACAACCTAGGCTCGTACACAGAAGTGACCTATTAACACTCTCGCATAGCCGGCCGTTAAAGCGCCATGGCTCTGGAATATTCCAGATCCGAAAGAGTCTGGGTAGGTTTCCCCCGTTGTCCCACTGTGCATGTGCAGCGGCAGCATACTGTATCAACTAATCACTGCAGAAAACCTTTCTTGAGAAGTCCTGGACTCGGAACAGCCAGGTGACAGCCAGTTCACCGCGAGCGTTTTCAATTGTACAAGAACTGAAAACAAGTGAGCCGTAGGACGCCTCAAATAGTATAAAGCTTTGTGGTTTATGTTGTTTGCACATTTAGCTTTAGTTGTGTGGGTTGAAAAAAAAAAAGGGCTTTTCATATTTTTTAGGATTTCATATTGCAGTCTATTTACCCTGACAGTTCACCGGACATAGAAAATGTATGAAAACTCCCAGGGCAACTTGATTTGAATCTGCACTTTACTACAGTGGAGTTTAAGATTTGATACGGCATTAATCAAGTTCATGTCTTAATCAGTTTGACAATAAACCCATGTTGCACTTGTTTCTTTGTCTTCATGTCTTTATTGCCTCGTAGCGAGAGAGCATCATTTTGATATAAAGTTAAAATTATTGCATTGTTTAAATCTAAAGGGGTGTCGCTTTATGTTGACTCTTGTGTGTGTGTGTGTGTGTGTGTAATCCTGCAAGAAGTGTAGTTTTTGTCATTGTCAGGACACATTTTGGAGAAATCTTTAATCAGAACTATATGAACAAATAATGTAACTTTTCCCGAATGATTGTTGTAGGCTCCTGAATGCAGCAGCCGTTCCACTGTCTTTTCGCCCAGCTGTATATAGCACTACTGTTAATCGTGTATGAAAGAAATACGAGTGCACGGTTAAATGACCTGGCTCGGGTTAAAGCCTGAAAGCTTCGAGTCAGAACAAATATATCCTGGGGGATAATTTCCACAGCGCTTTGTTTTATTATCTACTCACATTTAACCTTTTTAGCAACAGCCTTGACTTTATGGGATTTTCCAATCTAAATTGATTCCTTGAAAATGGTTTGGCAGTTTTGGCTTTTTGTGACTGCGAGGGCTACTGTTTCAGAACGTCAGAAACGACTTCTTGCATGGAAAATCAGACAGCTGATTCAACAAGCAGAGTCACGGGGTCTCCTGTCAGGTCCAATAAATGACATTACTCAATAACATTTCTAAACTTTCATCCAGAACAGGAGGAATATCTGGTTTCTTTAATTGTAAGCAGACCAAGATAATCACTTGAAATGTGACTTGGTTTCCTTTCTTTTGAATATATTCAATGTCTATACGGCACTCTTGTGTTTTTCTTTTGCAACATTTGTGTCTGAGTCAATGAGTGCTGCACTCATTTCAGACACCTGATCTCGGATCAGGTCCCCAGAGCTCCCCTCAGGACAGGAATGTGGCACGAGAAAACTTTTGCATTGTAAGGGGGGTTACTCATCCTCTGCATTTAGGGGTTCCAGGAAAAGGACCAAATTAGCTCTGGTAATTTGCAGGTTTAGTGATCAGTGTTTGTGGCTTCAAATGTGGCAAAGTAAGAGGGTGCGCTCCTGAGAGAACCGTTGCTGTTTTTTCTCTGCTAAGTAATTCTAGCAACAATTAGAAGGAAAAGGAACATGTTCCTGTGTTGATCTGAGGAGACATAACAAGAACATTTCTGTGTGATACTCAGTCTAACAAGATTAGACAGCAGTCAAGATGGCTTAGATGATATGTTTTTCAAATTAACCAAATGAAAAATTGTGAATGTGTTCCACCAGGGTTTTGAAAGTTTACCCCTCTACAATAGATATTGTATAATATCATAATTATCTTTTATGCCATTTAATTACCAGTACTGTTTCATCAGTTGTTTGGTATTTTTAAGAAAAGACCTAGAACAAGCTAAAAATTACCAGTAATTTAGCTCGAAAAGAGGAATAACCCATTTTTGTGGAAATTCAGATGAACTGATAAAGAGAACATGTGAATAATTTGTTTTCTGCAGGAGCTCTACTGAAACCAGTGGAGGGCAAAGCACGAAATATGACAGCAGCCGCCCCCTCCCGGCACACAAACATTAGAATGTTAAGATTTCACTGGATACTTAAGTTGAAGTCACTTTTATTACATATTAGCTTCAGACTATTGTGTATGCATTTTTTTTGGTCAACATATCATCTGCTTGAGTGTTTGGAGAAGAGGTCTGCAGAAAGCGATTTAAGGAGACACTTATCGATCTTGGGTTGTTTTTTTTTTTCATCCTTTTAGGAAATACTTGTAAT
Source organism: Fistularia tabacaria (assembly GCA_901007705.1). NCBI lineage: Eukaryota > Metazoa > Chordata > Actinopteri > Syngnathiformes > Fistulariidae > Fistularia > Fistularia tabacaria. The sequence goes on along the minus strand of CAAKHD010013680.1, from coordinate 246,561 downwards.
TGGTTCCTGGGAACGGCAAATAGGTGTGAAAATAACTCATGTCAATCTTGTACTTTATCATAAATTCAACTCTCACAGTGAGCCCAACATAATTGCGTAAAGTTATCAGGAAGTGGCTGTTAGAGATGTTTGTAGTTGTTCTCTTGGAAATGCACCCACCCACACACACACGTACACACACACACACACACACACACACACACACACACACACAGAATCAACCAGGAACGGAATGTCGCACCTATCCCGAGCGTTCTCTGATGAGTCACCACAAGGATCTCTTGCAAAGCTAAGAGGGAATTTCTTAATGAGTCACGATCACTATGCGTAGGGTGTGCGTGCGTGCATGTGGATCAGAGTCTAGTGTTTTCCAAGTTAGTACTTCTCTCATAAGTTTGTATGACACACAGCAATTTGAAACCACGCTGTATACTGTTCCCGTTACATCACAGAAACGTGCACACTGAGCAATAACGTGAACGAACATTGACCAGCAAACGGAGAATGGCGTCGATATTGTTGTAAACAACTTCTCACGTGCGTTTTGGGATTCATGTGGCTCAACCGGCCCTGCCACTGTGAGGTGTGATATTGTACTCAGCTGTTTTGCTTAGTCATAACCACACCCAGAATTACCTGCCAAGAATAGAATGCATATTGAGCTGTAAATAAGGACAGCTGATCATTGATTTGCTGAACCTTAGTTTAAAAAAGCACCCACTACAAAGGGACACAGTCAGCTGGGGGCTGTTGTGCTGTTCACTTGCCCGGCAATCTTTCTTTACGGCCATTTGGCGTATTAAGATAACATTGATTTCATTCAGCGGCCATAACATTCCTCTATGATAGTGATACTTGACTTGATGTCGCGTGTGGTTCAGAGTGTGTCTCAGGCTCTGTTCACCACCGTGTCGAACATGTGAGTGTTCATGTGGTGAAGCTGCACTTAAACTTGCACCAGAGGTTTAACGGAGTTTAACAGAGCCCACGGCTCCGTCCCAAACTGGATGGTTATACAACCGCAGCAGGGAGAACAGAGGAGATCTGGAAAGGGCTTGCATCCGGCAGAAAGACTTTCACTGCTTGATGTACTTCATCCACTTGTAAAACCAAACTAAGTTGATGACACATCCATGACGCCACTGAAAGATTGTTGTTGAAAATGACTTGATACTTGAACTTCATTTACATTGAAAGTGTTTTTGGAGATGTGTGCATCAGATACAATTCAGCAGGTAAAACATAAAGTGTCTACAACTCTTCCATCATCATGAATCATTTGAAAAAGCATTCAAAAAAGAGAAAACACTCAGCTCTAGGTACTTATCTAGAGGGGTTTTAATAAAACTGCTTTCATTTTCCTGACGGTGTTACTGTACATTTTGTCTTAAAAGTAAATATTGTGCATGAAATTGAATGATCGATGTGTGGTGGTCCGTCACGGTTGGCTTTCCATAAATGTCACAGAAAATAATGTTTTTTTGCAGGAGGAATGTTAACATGATACCTCGTAAAAATGCTCGGATGTTGAACCCCTGCAAAGTCCCACGAACACCAGTTTTGATAATATGCCTTATTTTCCTGGCCTTTGGCAGCTCTGTTAGCTCAGCCTACTTCTGTCCTGTCTATATTTAGCGCTGAATAATGCCCAGTTGGAAAGCTGCCCTACATAAAGCACGGCCATCCCTGAATGACTGCAGGTGTTAGTCGAGTAGACACCTTTCCACTCCTCGGGCCTCTGTATGTCGTGCCAGTCGACACAAGACACACCAGTGATTGCACACCCCCCATCTCATTTGTTGGTTCAGCACTAAAAGTTAATGCTAAAATTACTCTCGTCTATAAGCATGTGCACGTTAATGCCGCCAGCGCAGATGAAATGATGGATTTTAATTGTTGCGTTCTTCCAATTAACTTTTTCCTTTTCTATATGGAGTTAGAAGTTTTGAAGATGGTCATCCAATGCAAGGTGTGGGGGACAGCACTCGACCAGCCACACAAAGGCACGGTCGGCAGGGAGAAGACGGGCTCCTCAAAACTTTCCAGCAATGAATACTGCATGAACTCAATGGTAACCTTTTAGAGAGAATGTTAAGTTGTCTTCACAAAACTCCTGCAGCCTCTATTTGGCTAAAGGGTTATCTGAAGACGTAGGATTTTATCTTTAACTGATATAGCTCTATTTTCCTCTTTCATTCATTCTCTGTACTCCTGGACCAGTCAGCAGTCGAGGGGACCACATTAAGAGACTTACAACCATTTGTTCCCTCATTCACAGGTCTGGGTGATTTGGGGTCTCCAACGAACCCCCTGCATGCTTTTGGACTTTGCAAGGAAACCGGAGAACCCGGAGGGAACCCATGCAGACGCGGGGAGAACATGGAGACTGATTGAATGTCTTCTTTATACATTGTAATATATGTTTGACCAAAACATCTAGATCGGTGGTGCCAGAGACTTGGAGCAAAAATACTATTTAATTATTTTAACAACTTTTTGCAGTTAATTAAAAAAAATGAAGGAAAAAAAATTAAAAAATGTTTCATTATACCCTTAAATCATTTTTCATTCTGACCTTGCAATCTCGCTGGTATCCAAACCTCCATCCTGAGCTTGATGGCATGACCGACTGGCTGTTCATCGATGGACCTACAAATACTCGTCACCTCCCGAGAGAATTTCAGCTTTTATTTTTTGCTTTATGGATCTTGTGTCACGTTGAACCCACGGTTTCATTCATCATCTACATTTGCTTTGTGAAAAGCGAGGACGTACCGTAGCCAAAATCCCACTTTAGAAAACATCACTACATGAGGATCCCCCTCCTCGTCAAGACGCTTCTCTGCTGAAGCATCTCTCTGAAAATCACCTGTCGTCTGATGCAGTCCTCGACAACAGTGCACGTTTAGTTTTAGAGAGCACAATCATGACTTGTAGAATACCTGTACATTGCGTTGCATGCACTCACTAAGTTAATGACTCATACAACTACTCATCTGTTTCACGCTGTCTGTAAAAGAGGAGATAATAGCAACCTATAATAGTTTATGATAGTGCTTCCTCTGCCAACTCACTGCCTGAGAGTTTTGCCATGCGGGTATATTCAGCGGGTATATCGGATTTGCCGTGTTTCAAATTCTGCAGTGGTTATTGCCCCGTATAATTTCCTGTACAGAAATGAGTTGCCACTCTTGGGATTTGCCTTCCCCCTGCTTGCTGTCTCCACTGGCTGATACAAGTATATTCCAAAAGTCATTCAATACCGTTTCAATACCATTCAATATCGCATAATGCCTTTTTTTTTTTTTCTTTTTTAAATAAGTTCGAGTATCCACTGTCTTCATTTTGGATTATTTAAAGTTTTCATCTCCCCAAATCTAAATTTTGGCACCTAACAGCCCACTACTGTGTCTCAAAATAGAGGCCTTGTCAAGTCACGTGAAATTGTCCGCACTGGATTGGCCAGGGAGATCCTGAACTTTTTTTTTTTTTTTTTCTCTCTCATCCATGTCTGTCACCAACCACAGATTACTTTATGTGTGTGTGTGTGTGTGTGTGTGTGTGTGTGTGTGTGTTTGTGTTTTTATGTGTGTGTGAGAGACAGAGAGAGAGAGCTATAGAGAGGATGATTAAATGTCAGAGCTGACCCCGGGGGTGCTAAGAGCGGGGCTGATTGTAGACGTGCCATGCAGGGTTCACAGGGTATGCTTGTGAACACCAAAGTGTGCATGTGTGTGACTTAACTAGCAGACTTTCCACACTGAAGTCCACAGCTGGTACCACTCTGCGTCTGATGTTTAATACGGCTGCAGTCCTTCACGAATTAAACCTCCCAAAAACATCATGCCTTTTTTGTTTCTTTGTTTAAAATCAACACTCATTCTGACGTCTCTGACGCCGCTGCTGTTTCCAGAGGGCTTTCATGCCCCTGCGGGTTTCCCGGGTTGCCACAGATTACTCACACTGTGCCTTGACAGACGGGAATTTTCATTTTGTGTACGAGTATGACTTTCCCTGATTTTCTGTTTCAAGTGTGGGAGTGACACAAGTACGTGCAAGTCTGAGCTATTTCACTCTTGTAATTTGTCCTTTCAGTATTTAGGCTCTAATCCGTGTGTGGGTAGATGCCGTGTCTCACACCGAAAACTGGGTCAAAGCCCGATATCCTGAAAAGACAGAACCTTACTTCTAGATGGACGACATGTTCCCCGTTTGACCTCAAGGTATCAAATCTAGTTTGATTTATTTTCCAAACAATTGGTGTACTATACTTTGCATCTAATTTACTCAGTTGTTTTGTACTTACTTGTTCACGCTTTCACACTCTTGCAAATTGTTTTGGATTTGAAGTTGCCTAATAAATTAATTTCCATGTTCATAAAAGATTTCCTTTTTCTTGGTCGGTGTCTGCATTCACTTGTTTGGTGCCCATTCAGTTACAGTTTTTCACTGAATTATATTATTGTGAACGTCCCACCAGAGCTAATGGTCACATCAGTGGCTATCAGCAATATAAAACATTTGCTTTTTTGATGTACATTTGTTTTTATTTGACATGCTTCATTTCATGAATTCTGAGGAAAATTAGTTTGTTCTTGAGTCAAATTTGAAACCAAAAGTTATGAGAAATAACACCGTAGGATCAGTTGTAGGGTCACGTCATCACCCGGCTTCTTCCGGGCATTTTTATTGGCTGTGATATCAATTCAAAAATTCGAGTTGTTTGCCTGTAGCTGCCCAGAGGACCATGTGTGATACAGATAATCTGACAATGAACTTGGTGTCACCTAAATTTGAAGCCAGCCGAGTTGAATGAAGGGCTCAGTGTGTAAAGCCCAGTCTGAGGCCAGAAAGGAGACGGGAGAAAGAGAGCGATTTAAAGTGAGCTATTATTTTATGACGGTGAGTAACGGACACCGGCAGGCTGGAATACCTGCAACGTTTTTCTGGACACCGGATCTGTCCCTGGCACTGCAGGACAAACCCCACGGCTGTCCTTTGTGTAAGTTATCAGCCGCTGATTGACGCTGGGACGAACTGAGACAAATGTGTCGCCCGGTCCTTAGGAGGCTCGGGACAGGCCAGTCATTGTAACCTTTGATTAACAACTGAACAAGATTCTTATCTGTCATTACATTTGATACATCAGTAATAGTATTTCTCCTGCTCTAAACTGTAGTGTCAAGACTGGCAAGAAATTAAATTGGAACGGAGATACTGCTTTGGGTTCCTTTGGACTGGTGAGAATATCATCTGCAATGCAAAAACATACGCGTTTGAAGCAAGGCTGCGGTTCCGGCCACCAAAAGCCTTTCGTCTGCAACTATCGGCGCCCACATTCTCAGGTCTGTGTTCAGTTCAGCGCTGCAGTGTTGCACAGCTAAGTGGGGATTAGACAGAAAAAGGAGGTACCTTGCGGAAATCATGGATTCTCTAAAGAATCTGTGGCGTGGGCAGACCTGATGAGTCAGTGTTGCTTTGTGGCAGATGGTTTGGCATCGGCAACAAATGTGAGCACGGCCAAACATTGAGATTCACAGGGGGAAAAAAAAAAAGAATAAAAAGCGTTTTTCGGTTGCATAAAACAAAATCCTTTTTACATCACAACAGGAGGAGTAAAAAAAGTCAATATTTGAAAGGAGTATAGAAGAATATAATGTGATAAAAAAAAATCCTATCAGACTTTATTTGTCTTCCATGTTCACTGATTCTTGTTAGAGGAATGACAAAGGTCAAGTCATAGGATGCAACTATGACGAGAATTACATTTTGCTTCACACTGCAATTTGCATCTTCCATAATGATGTGTTGCTTGTACATCGGTTATAATAGCCGCCTTCCATGTAGTTGACCCGGATTTGAGTCCCGGACAGCAATTGTAATTGCAATTGCATATTGCAATTGTATATTTTCCAATCGTGTTAAAACTTTCCAAAACCTAAGTGAAAATATCTGAACCTTTGGGGGGAAAAAAAGGTAATGTCGTCTCCATTCTCAACCGCTGTTACGTTGGAAAAGGTAATTTTTACGCATCCCTTCTGGTTTGAGGATTTTCCCGGTGTGGATGCCAAATCTTCACCTCCTTCTTGAAGACCGGTCATGAAGCTTTGAGTATCTTCAGCCTACAACATGGTGTTACATCACTTCACAGGTTTGCTGTAAGTGGTCTCATCTTGTGGATTGTTTCAAAGCACTTCACACTTGATAACATTCACCCATTCCCACTGATGGGAGCAGAGCAGCCATTCAAGGCACGAACCAGGCCACCAGGAGCAACCTGGTGTTCAGTGTCTTGCCCGAGGACACTTCGGCGTGCAGACGGGGGGGGGACCGACCAACCCTCTGATCGGAGGGATCCCCGGCTCTTGCAACCAAGCTGCTGCCACCACCACCCCCCCGCAACCAGACACACACGCATACGTTTTTACATCCAGAATCATTACAGGTTTGCACTTACAAGTGTGTCGACATGTGTGACTAATTAGGTGACAAAGCAGGTCCAGAGCGTTGCTGAAAAAAGGACGAGGCGGCTCGCTCAGTCGCTTTTACACAGTTACTTTTCCCCGAAGGCCTCGGCTCTAGGATGTTAGGTGATGCAATTCTGGAACGTCCACAAGATGCTCAATGTCCCGGCTTCCAGAAGGCCCCGGCATCAGCCCAGATTACCCGGGTTGAAGTTGAAGAGCGAAATTACCGAGAATCTCCTGAAGTGAATCTTCTGCAAAGACAAGCGCTTTTTTTGCTCCCATCTGTTCCATCTTGAACGCAGATGTTGAAAACTTCAACCGCGCCTCGTGAAAATGGTACAAGAAAAACATTTATGATAATATCCGAACTGACAGGAGAAGTTCAACTCGGTCCGCGTGCCTGCCTTTGTGCCGGATCGGGATTGCAAACACCTGCGAGCGTCACGTGTTTCCAATCACACCATTATCAAATGATTCTACATCGGCGCTGCCCAGTTGTCTCGGTTGGGTCACAGGGTTATTTTCAGATTCTGTCTGTGGTGAAAGACATGCTGGACTAAATGCTGGCTTCTGTCTTTTCTTGGATTGCAGCTATTCTCTGACTTTTTTTTTTTAAACACACTCCTAATCCACTGGCAAAAACACACACACAAACGCTCACTCACTCATGGAACGTGTGATGCTGTATCTAAGATATGTAAAGAGCCACTTGTCGAGGGATTACCGAAAATATGCTCAATGAAAGGAAAAGATCTACGTGTGCGTGTACGTGTGCGTGTGCGTGTGTGTGTGTGTGTGTGTGTGTGTGTGTGTGTGTGTGTGTGTGTGTGTGTGTGTGCGCGCGCTATTATGAAAGGAATCTGAGTA